>CM054820.1:24001440-24231591 GCA_028984105.1 Lavandula angustifolia
TTCTTTGAGTGTTCGATTCTTCCTTTCAGCAACCCCATTTTGTTGAGGCGTGCGCGCGGCAGACGTCTCATGCTCTACGCCTTCTGCCTTGCAGAACTCCTCTACCATAGAATTCAGGAACTCAGTTCCTCTGTCTGAACGTATCTTGATGATCTTAGTGTTCTTCTCGACAACGAGCTTTTTCGAAGCGTTGGTAACTCTGTTTGACATCGACTTGTTGGCAATAAATATGACCTATGTGTAGCGCGAGTAGTCATCAATGACCACTAATGCATACTTCTTGCCTCCGATCGTCACCGAGAGACCGGACCGAACAAATCCATATGTAGTGAAAGGATTCCATCAGTGGAAGGAGATGGAACAGGAGGATTTTGATTCTTTGTTTGCTTTCCCTTCAGACATGCTTCACACTGAGTGTCTTTGCTGAATACTTCATTCGACAGTCCTCTTGCTAGAGTGTTTCTAGCTAATTTGTTGAGCGTCTTGAAATTGAGATGGTTGAGTCTTCTGTGCCAGAGCCATCCCGTTCTGTTGTCATTCTTGGCCAACAAACAAGCTTCAGGTTCAGCTGAGTTTCAGTCAGCTACATAGATATTCTTTTTGCGCAAAGCTGACAACACTGTTTTCCCTGTAGATTTATCAATGACATCACAGAAACCAGCGTAAAAAATTACTCTATTCGAGTTATCACAAAATTGACTAACAGAGAGAAGGTTATGCTGAAGTCCTTCAACATATGATACTCTTGGAACTGTTGTTGTTCCAATGCTGAGTGTTCCACAGCCTTTGTTATAGCCTTTTGCGTTGTCTCCAAACTCGATTTGGGGTCCTTCATCAGTTATAAAATTCTTCAGTAGGTCCTTTTGGTATGTCATATGTCTAGAGCATCCGTTGTCCACATACCAAGGGTCCTTGTGCACCTGCAAAACAGAATTATATTCAGGTACCCTTTATTTTTGATTTTGGGTCCTTTGATGTTAGTTTTGGAAACCCAGATCTGTCTTACGACCTTGGTGGTGTCAGACAGTTTCTTTCCACTTTTATCAACATATTTGACCACTTGGATCGGGTCGATGCCGACTTCGAAGCTTTTACGTGTTCGGGAGTCCTGATCTTCTGAGTAGGTGGACTTCTGACCTTTGCCTTCTGTACGGCTTTCTTCTTATTCTTCTGACTTTTGGATCCTCTCATGACTATAGGATCATAGTAATATGACTCATACTGAGCTGGATGCGTCAGCTGCGGAGGCCCATACTGATCAGCCCATTTCGCTTTGCTGGTTCCCCCTTGACTGAACTGGGTGATGATCTTCTGGTCAGAATGCTGATAACTGGGATGGGGTGCTTTCATCTTTTGTTTGTTCTTGGCTAGGGGGTTTAATATCTCTGCATTGATGGTCTCCCCTTAAACAAACCTATCAGCTAGCCGATTTTCTGAGCGTACGGGGGCAGATGATGAGGCTCCATGGCTGAATCCAAGTCCCTCCTTACAATGCTTAAGCTTGTTGCTTGCTAGCATTGCCTCAAGCTTTTTTTCAGTGCCCATGTACCGCTCTGTCATCAGGTTCCTCCAGACATCATCGCTTTTCTTCAGCAGTTCATGCTCGGTCTAAAGTCCTGACAGCTCTTGCTTCAGCAGACTCAATTCAGTATCTTTCTGAGTCAAGTCATTGGTCGCATCGAGATCTCGATCTTCTTGATGTTGAGACTTGGCCATCGGAGAGTTTATCTCCCTCCCCGAGTCTCAACACAAGTCCTTCTGACTCAGTTGCAACCTGACTCTCCTGAGAAAGTCTCTGATTCTCCAATTTCAGGGTATCCAACTCCTGAAGAGTCTTACTGAGCTGCAGACTCATCTAAATCTGTTCGTCGAGTAGTTCTTCGTATGCAATCACGACGTCCAGATTCTCATCTGCTCCTAAAATAGTATCGTGTGTGCAGTATGAAGAGGAGTTAAATGGAGCGTGAGAGTTTACCTCATCCTCTTCTCCTGCCATGAGACATTTTTCAGTGTCTTCTTTAGTTTCAAGCTCCACGGCCATGAATGTCGCTTCATCATCTGATGAATCCATGAAGGAGTCGACTTCATCTGAGTCGTCCGAGAGTTCACCGGCAATATACGCTTGTCGCTTCTTGATGAACTTCTCCCTTCGAGCTTTGTGTGCTGCTCTTTCAGCAGTGCTAAGCTCAGGACAATCATACTGATAGTGGCTTTTTGCAGTTATAACAGGTTGTGACTCTTTCTTCTTTGCTTTCGCTGTCTTTCGATCGAGCCGAGTCCTCCCGTTTTCTCGCATTCGGCACGTATGCGAGTCAGGAGTGCACTTATGTGTATATTCAATCTTACCCTTAGAGTCTCTGACGACTCTTGAGAGCTTCTTGCGCCTCTCCTTTTCCTTCTGATACTTCTCGGCAAGCAGTGCCTACTTCTTGGCTAAGTTTCCTTCTTGTATGTCATTGAGTGAAGGTTCAGCCTTGTTAGACGCCGGACCTGCTGTGCTGACTGATGCTTTAAAGACATGGTCGACTTGGGTGTCAGCTTCAGCTCGCTGCTTCCTTTGAGGTAGGCCAAACTCGAACTCCTTAACTTTAAGTTGTGAAAAGATATGGTCAGCAGTAACAATATCTAAGCCAGAAGACGCAATAAAGTAGCAAAGGGAGTCCAGTGACCGTCTGGCAATGCCCATAAGATTTTGAGATTCATCTCTCGGTTGGAGAATGTCTTTCCCAGCCCGTTGATAGAGTTCATCAGATCCGTGAATCTGACGTTGAGATCTTCAATGGAGTCACCAGGCATGAGAGACAGTTTATCCAGCTTCTGAAGCTCCAGCGCGAGTTTGTTAGCTTTGATCTTCTGAGTCCCCCGACTCAGTAGCGCTAGAACATCCCAGAGTTCTTTCGCGGACTTCCAGTCCTGAACTCTCCGAGATAAGAATCGCTCAGAGTGGTCAGTATGGCGTTTCTAGCGACGCGGTCTAAGTTGTGAAGCTTCTTCTCCTCAGGAGTGAAGAGACTTCTGTCTTTGGGGATCTTCTTCCCGGTCACCATCCCTCCTCCTTGTGCTGGGTCCTGAGCTACGACGCTATCTACCATTAGAACAATAGGTCCGTCCTCTAGAACCTCTGTCATACTGTCATGGAGGGAGGTCAGATGTTCCTCCATTCTGACCCGCCATACTCCATAGTTCTCTACTGAGAACATGGGTACCATTCTGATTTCTGACAAATCAGACATAGTGAATAATGATATGAATGACGAATGATATGCAGTGAAAACGTTTTAAGGATCCGTTCAAGTAGACCAATTTCAGAATAACAAGAGTCTTAGAGAACTCCTGCTCTAATACCAATTGTTGGTCCCGAGAGTAACGTTCAGGTGTAGAGGGGGGGGGGGGTGAATACACCAGAAAACCGATTTCTCAACTTTAAACGCGAACAGTCCTTTTCAGGAGAGTGTCGTACTGAACTAATTCAGCGGACCAAATAAGTTGTTCGAATCGCGTGGCGAGTGATCGACTTTACCGAGGCCCCGCTCGCTGACTAGAGTCAGAATTCAGTACCGTTCAGATAGAGTTCAGTAGTGCGGAAATGTGTAGGCCCAAATTCAGTTGAGTTAAGAAAACATTTTTATCAAAACAGTTTCAGTATATTAGTGCAGTCGATTAAGCTTGTTGAAACTCGGTTGAATGATTTTAAAGATATTTTTCAGGTATGCACGTAATCAATGCAACGAGAAATAACGAACACGAACACAAACGATTTTTAAAGTGGTTCGGATCCAACAATCCTACGCCCACTGTCCCGAAAGATCAGGAGGCTATGTATTATACTGAGATAGTCTCAGTCGGTTTGTACACTGGACAAACACTGGTCTTGAGATTTATACTGAGCAAGTCTCAGTTTACAGGATATCAAACTAAGTTTTTGAAAAACTCTCCAACTATGAAGGAGTCCTTTACAATAGGGATCAGTTCGACTATGAACTCCTTCGTCTAAGCAATAGATATGAACAGTTGAGCTTAGGTTAGAGGGATAGGGAACAAGAAAGTGGCTTCTAGAGCGACGAACGGCTAAGTATAGACTTGGGTTCGTGTTCAGTCGCTTGGATACTAGAGGCTATATGATTCTGGTTCAGCTTAGTTCCCTATGAGCAGGTATGTAGTCTTTCGCCGGAGATTACTTCTTCGAACTCCTTGCAGAAGACTTGAAAACGTTTATGAGTTGCTCTTTGAATGCTCTGTGTTATTCTCGTGTTCTCGTTAGCTTCAATTTGATTTTATCCCTCTATTTATAGAGCAGAGATAAGGATAGATCCGTTGGAGACGATGATGAGTCGATTTCGTACCTAATTATTTCTGTCCGAAAAGTCTCCTAACTGTGCAGGCGAGACGCTTTTATTGGCAGTAATGCAGAAAATAGGCTGATTTGGCACGACACTTGGAGATGAGGTGGCGATGCAAATTACAGCTGGAATGGCGATATTTTGAGCGGGTTTTGGCCGAGAAAGAAAGAAGGAAAGAAGAAGGAAAAGAAAGGAAAGAGAGAGGAAGGAAAGAAGAAGGATAAGGAAGGATTAGATATTTCCATATCTATCAAGATCCTTTCCTTATCTAACAAGAAACCCTAGATATGATCTAGAGGTTATAAGAGAAGCAGGAAGCACGGAATTGAGAGGGCTCTAGACGCCGTGAATACCTTTCCACACCCTTGGAGACTCATCTTTTCCGATCCGACAAGTTACCGCCGCCGAAGCCAAACCACCGACCGCCAACGAGAAGAATACAATCTTCAACCATTCCGATCCACTTTTATGCGATGCGGTAGTTTAAGATTGATGAAACAAACACTTTGTACTTCGTATTTCTGTTTTTTTTATGTTCGAACATTAGTTTAGTTTCTTTTCTCATTTTATTTCTATTTCGAAAGACCGAAGGCTATGGTACTTTTAATCTAGTTGCAATTTGTGTTTTAATTCAGTTTATGCTTAGTTTAATTTCAGTTCGTATTCGTTCTTAGTTTTTAGTTCGTTGTCTTTACGTTAATTAGTTTTCGTGCATGCTAGGGTTAGGGTTACAAATGATGCATGTTCTGTTTCGCAGGGTGTCTTATCTGTGCAGTCAGGACAGTTTCATGAGTAGCTAAACTTTTAGTGGTCCGGCAGGATGTAAACGCATACGTGAATAGTACATGAGGCTTAGGTGCTAATAATTAATCAAACGGTTTCGGGTTAATTCTGATTTATTTAATCTGGCTAGTAATTTAGGCTTGATCACCCTAGGTTGCCCAGTCTGTAGCTGACTTAGTACTTCCATCGTTTCTCGTGGAACAAGGCTAGGTAAGTAGCAAAATTATTCGAAAGAGTAGTTGGATTAAACCGGTAGGAGACTATTAGATGCCCAACATACGAGTAGGCTCCCATACTAGGCTCCCTTAGTTCGATAATGTTGTTTAGCTATTAAATCTATTGATTGCCCAACAACGTAGGTTGTAGCTAAATTAGGGAAGTAGCCGTTTCGATGCCCAACATGGCGGTTACCGATTAAGTAAGTGGGAGTGAGGATTACGCAGTTTAAGTTACGGTAAACTATAACTAGTTGATTCATGAGATTAATTCATTTTATGTGCCGATGATTGGAAATACGTGTGTGTGAATATTCTGCTGGACCCATCTCTTATCTGCCTAGTTAAAACCGTTTTATTTCAGTTTTCAGTTTTTATATTTCTTGCAGTTTTTACAATTTCTTAGTTTAGATAAGATTTCGAAACTTGCGTGGTTGCTAACCAAAACCCAAGATAAGTAGAAAAAAATAATATGTCTAGTCCTCCGTTCCCTGTGTTCGATACCCTGTAAACTATACTGATATAATTCTCTATTTTTGCAGGATTATTTGGTGCAATACATCGATCACCAGACGACGATCCTTTTGTCTCTCTCTTTTGGGTAGCTAACGGCTCTTTCGAAGTATGGTTGCAGTGTCCTTTCCCTCAATTTCTGGAAAGTTGTTGACTTGCAGCTTTAACAGATATAGGACAGGTGGCTGCTTGTCATTGGTCGAGGTTCAGGAAAGTAGGTGAGACAGAACAGACTTCAAGAGATCTGAGCTGACTTCTCTCTTCCTCGTATTGACTCTGCTGATTTGACTTTTAGAGAATCTAACAGTCATAAGACTGTCCAGCCGTTGCTGAGTCTGATCTTTATTCAGTAGCATGCTCCTGCTGAGTCGGCTCTACTGAAGATCAACTCGGAGTTCCACAGACTCCTTTCAGTATACTCCTCCTGCTGAGTCCAGTATTACTGAGTCTTCTACTTCTGGTACTGAAGCAGGTAATCAACTGAGCGCCTGAACCAGATGCAGAGTGTCTACTGAGTCTGAATCCTCAGAGACAAAACAGAACAAGTTAAAATTGAAAGGTTCATCAGTCAATATAGGGTTTTGGGATCTTCAAATCTTTAGTAAATAGTCAGAGCACAGGGCTACTGAGTTATGTCTCAACTGGTTGTGAGAAGACTAAATCATCTCCCAACACTATGAATCATTTATTATTAATAAAAGTATCACTTGTTCTAAACAAAAGTATTACTTTACATGAAAAAAGTATCAAATTATTCTGAATATATCACTTTTTCTGAATAAGAGTATCATTTGTTATTAATCAAAATATCACTTACTATGAATAAAAGTATCAATTGCTATGAATAAAAGTATCACTTATTATGAATAAAAGTATCACTTGTTCTTAACACAAGTATCACTTTTATGAAAAAAAAGTATTAATTATTCTGTATATATCACCTGTTTTGAATAAGAGTATCACTTGTTACTAATCAATGTATCACTTGCTATGAATAAAAGTATCATTTATTATGAATAAAAATATTATCGGTTTTAATAGAAGTATCATTTGACATGAAAATAGTACCACTTGATCTGAAAGAATATCCATTTGTGGAAATGAAAATATCACATATCATCAACAAAATTTTCACTTGTTCTGAACAATTGTATCACTTTGTTAAAATGGATGTATCATTTAAACTGAATGCATTATTACAAAAATACATTATTGAAAAAAAACCTAAATCTGAAAAAATATCAATTGGTTAAAAAATAAAAATAAAAACAATTGTATCAATTTTTCTTATAGTGGGTGTATC
Organism: Lavandula angustifolia; assembly: GCA_028984105.1. Classification (NCBI taxonomy): domain Eukaryota; kingdom Viridiplantae; phylum Streptophyta; class Magnoliopsida; order Lamiales; family Lamiaceae; genus Lavandula; species Lavandula angustifolia. The sequence goes on from CM054820.1 coordinate 24,008,595, forward strand.
AATTACACTGAATACATTATTAAAAGCAATACATTAAAAAAATAATAAAAAATAAAAACTTGATCTGAAAAAATATCAATTGATTAAAAAAATAAAAGATAAAGTAGTCAAACTTCGCTGCTGGGACTCAAACCCGAGCAACTCGGGTGAGAGCCCCAACAACTCAACCAATTGCACTATACGGCACCATCATTATACTTACAAACCGCAATGTATTAATAATAAACATCCGGCTGCAGGTGCAACTGGATGCACAGAAGACCAACTCTTTAATGTTATAGTAAAGATATTAATATATAATTTCGTTGATAAGAAGTAATTGGCTTATTTGATTAAAAATAGTGGAATTAAAATTTTTTATTTTGCTAAATAAATCATCAAGCATTTTTAAATTGTCAATTCTTGTCCTTAAATTTTTTTTTTATTATAAATCATCAAGCATTTCTAATTTGATTTTTAAATAATTTTTTTTTTTGTATAAAAGTATGTGCAATGTCAACTTAACGGAAATTTTAACAAGACCATAATTGCAAGAGATGGGCTTATGTGCATCATGTTGCACATGCAACATGATCCAATTTCTAATTTTGACCCGGTTTGACTCTGGTTGACCCGGTTTGACCCATTAAATTAAAAAAAAAACAAAAAACAAAACCTACAGCTCGCGTTCATCAACGCAGCTTTTATTAATGTTTTCAGCTTAATAGATGTAAAACGATTGAAGGTGGAATTTCAGAAATATTGTATCAATAATTATCTTCAATTCAGCGAATATTATACGAATTTGACTGCTGCGCCGAGAATTCGACGGCGGCGCCGAGGTGGAGTAATTCGACGGCTTGGAAGAATTCGGCGGCTCCGTAGACGACAGGATTTCTTTCAAACGAGCTTGGGTATCAGAATTGGTATATAATTTCTTAGTTGGAATCAACAATCAACAATGGGTATAAGATTTTATGCTTTAATTAATATTCTCTTGTTGTTGTGATGCTCTAATTTCAAGTAACAGCTTCAATGTTTATAATTGACACATTATTTTATGTAATTGACACTTTACTTCAGGATCAAATTCACAATTTCTAATGATAATTAACAACTTTCTTTATTATGCTTGATCTTGTTGCAATTCAAACTTTCTTGCAGAATATGTAGCCCAAACAAACTTCCAGAATATTGTCATTTTATTTCTGTTAGTTTAATTGACACTTTGTTTAGTCAAGATTGACACGGGTCGCGTAGACAATTAATATTATGCTTGAACACTTGTAATGAGCATAATTGACACTTTTAATGTGTATAATTGACACTTTGAATGTACATCATTGACACTTTCTTTTATCACAAACATCCAGAACATTTTTGATGATATTCTAACATCCTTGCAGAAATTGGAGCAGAAACAAACATCCAGAACATTTGTGATGATATTCAACCTCTGAATACAAATGATTCAGAAAATAGTAAGAAAAAATTATTAAATGTATTTTTATAGAGCAGTGTCATTTTATTTCACTGTAGTGTTACTTTCTGTAGGTAAAAGTGTCAATATTTCATAAAGTTGCAGATCAGGGATTGAAGATAGCCAAACAGCTGTCGATGATGGAACACTTGTTTCAGTTGTTGTTAATCATCCTTGTCATGATATTCATACTAGAGAAGGTATTAAAAAATATTATACTTTTGTTAAATTCTATTTTTACACTTTTGTTTATTGAAGATTGACACTTATATTTATTACAAGTGACACACATGTTCTGTTCTTCTTGTTATAGATAATATTACAGATTTGTCGGGTTCTTTGCTTGGTTTAAAGGATAGCAGAATTGAGTATATGTATCAAACGTATTGTGCATATGCTGCTAATGTTGGATTTAGCGTAAGAAAATCAAATTCAGTAAAAAATGTTGCTGTGTTACTATTGCAAAGATATTTGTTTGCTCATCTCAAGGAGTGCGGGGCATTACAGCTGATTCTTTGGATGCTGAAAGAAAGAGTTCTAGAAAGTACGTAACCCGGACAAATTGTAAAGCTATGCTGAAAATCAAGCTAACAGATGATGAAATGTATGAAGTTACTCAACATGTCACGGAACATAACCATTCACTATGTAGGAAAGAATTGAGCTACTTGCATCGTTCAGAACGGACAATTACAAGTGATAAGGCTGCACTTATTGAAGGTATGATATCATCTGGGATAAGGACTGTAGACACATTTCGATTCATGTCGCACGATGCAGGTGGTGAGCAACTTCTTGGTCATACCAAGAAGGATCACTTGAACTTTGTGAACCGACTGAAAATGTTAGCAGTAGAAGGTGGTGATGCACAGAGCTTGATTGACATTCTCCACCAGCAAAACGCTGAAGACCCAGACTTCTTTTTCCGTGTGAGGCTTGATGATGATGGTAGGTTCTGTAATGTATTTTGGAGAGACTCCATGATGAAAGAAGACTATATGGTATATGGAGACGTGCTTATTTTTGACACGACATATAGAACTAACAGGTATAACTTGATTTGTGCACCTTTAGTTGGATTGAATAACCACTACAAAAATGTTATGTTTGGATGTGCATTTATATCATGATTTTGAAACAAATTTTTTAACTTCCACCAGATCAGCTTGCATTAGCTCATTGTAACTTGAAAGGATAATCCTTGTGCAATATTTTGCTCGAAGCATTCTTCTTCGACCAATCTAATAATATACAAACAAAAAAAATCAAGTTAGTTAAATTTTTAGAATAATAAGCAGATACATAAAGAAAACATATTAAAGTCATACCTGCAACAAATCCTCACACACATAAGGCACCCCTATGAAGTTTTCCATGTGATTCATTAGAAAAACACCACAATCAACATTAGTTCTGTCATTCTGCCATGCAAAATCTATGTTTTCAATAACATATCCATCATACTCGGCGGCTTTGGGATGATACAAAGAACTTTAAGAATTTCCCTAAATTTTTTTTCTCGGATATCATAGAATGACACTTTATATCAATAAAATTGATACTTTCAATTAAATAGATTGACACTTAGATTATATAATACATAAAAATGACTAAATACATACCAATTCTTTGACAAGGCCCATGAAATCTCGAATTCTCTTTTGAATTTGACTTCACATTGTCAATATAGTGCACTTTTCTCATATTGAAGTCAATTACGACTCCAAAAAATGAGTATTGAAGCATATTGGAAAATATATCTATATAAGAATGAAAATATTTCAGCATATAATATATCTATATTGGAAAAAATCATTGAAATTTTCTCTTACCAAATTTGCCTTCATGAGATCGGTGCCTGCTCCAAGCGTGTCATCCAATACATCCAACAATTTATGACATCGACTTCCCTTTCAGCTTTCTTTGTAGAATCTTTTTCATTTGTGCAGACTTTAAGAGCATTCTAGATGGAAAAAAATAAATAATGAGTAGAACAATTTATTAAAATAAAGATTAGAAATTAACAATTTTGTTTACCGAGAATTGACAATTAAAATAGAACTTGTCAATGTTTTTTGAATGGGCTTGAGCTCGATATTTCTCTGCTTTGTTCAGCAAAAGACTCCAAACATCAATAACACTAATGTCAATAAATGTAGAATCTGTCATGCTTTGTTCATAGCGCGAGAATGAGACGAAGAATCGACCCGCATGAGCAAAGACAGTTTCTCTGTTTTATGGGAAAATATATTAATGACTGATAGTTAAGAACATAGTTTTAAAGAACAAATAAACTATAAATACTTACTCAATTTTTCGCCGATGTGTGTGGAAAAAGTAATCAACAACATCCTTCTCCATTTGATTAAGTTCTGACAACTGTTTCACATATTTCTTCATGAATTGGGAAGTATACTTAGAATTTTCTCCTCTAGCAATCCAATCAACATTGCATACTGGCCATGGATCCATTGTTTTCAATAGGCTAACTATTAAATATAGAGTGTCATTTGGATGGAGACATATGTCAATTATTATTTATCAAAGTGTCAATTTAAAGAATACTAAATACCTTCATCAGCAGCTGCCAGTTCTGATATTCTGGTGATCAAAGAATCAATATGTCCATCATCAACTATTTCCACACCTTCATCAGTCTGTTCCTGGGATGTCTCATATGTGCTTTGTGATAAGAGATTGAAATTTGGAAGTGGATGATTCCCGTGTTCTTCATCAGTCTTTAAATGATCCTTTTCCACTACACAAAAAGAAAAGATAGATTACATGTCATTTGCCTACTTATTTTGAACAAATCATGATATAAACTACCTGCTTGTTTTGAACATTTCTTCATATTGATGAATTGTTCAACTATCATGTCAATGTGAGCATGGAAATCTGGATTCTGGAAAAATTCATCAATATCATTCTGTGCAGAGCCTTCGGAAACCACTCCTTCAACCTCTTTATCATCACCAACAGTTAATTTCTTTAATATCTCCAGATGAACATGACTAATTACTCTTAAGTCCCTTTGCAAGAGTAGGAATGTCTCATTCAAGGCCTATAAAAATACAAAGTTAATCAACAGTTCTGATAAAACATTGACACTTTTCTACAACATAATTGACACACTTATCCAGAATAATTGACACTTTGAATTACAAAGATTGTCACTTTTACTGAAACAAAAATTGTCAAGTTTATTGAACATAATTGACACTATGATACGTAAAAAAACATGGATGTAGAGTTAAATGCCCTTAAAAACATATAAATATAGTCAATTAAAATTGACACTTTTTATGCATATAATTGACACGTTTATTGAACACATTTGACACTTGGATAATATAAATACTTACATCCTTTGCCATAGCTTTTATCTCTGTGTCATTCTTCTCACTTGCTGGCAGATGATACACAATCAATCTGCTATCACTTTGCTCTGATTTTGGTGGGACTTCTTTAGCTGAATCTGCCAAAACTTGATCTTCAAGTTCAGCTTCAGTTGGACATGATTCTTTTCTCTGATCTTTACTTCTCAAACTGACTGGATAAGTTTCTTCTACCCAAATACCCCTACCAAAGTCCCCAGCAGCAAACTCCAAATCTAATCTATCTTTGAATTTTTCAGATGTCCAATGCTTAATTAAGGGCAAGCTACTGCTCTCAGCTTTACCCAACCACATAAACCGGTGAAAATAGACAAGAGGCAGTATTAAAACACAACCACTGGCATTCTTAAGTGATTGAACACCTTTACACAATCGTTCAATAACGAATGAGCACCAATCAAAGCTATTAATACTAGGTATATCAATCAGTGACTTAAAAACTGAAAAATCAATTGTTTGATTCTTAGTAGGGGCAAGGAAACATGACAGACTATAAAGAACAAACAAACGTTTGAAATCATCCCCCCATCTCTTAATCTAGGCCCACTTAACATATCAGCTACAGTAGACTGATTCACCTCCTTCTTCTCAAACCCATTCCTCCTATTAAACTCATTCAAGATAAGCTCACTCTCTTTGTCATTTATCAAGACCTTATTGCCGTCATTTCTAGGAAGAAGAAATAAATCCCTAACATCATCTGCCGTATAGACAATTGTCTTATTGTTAGAGAAGGTAAGAGCACGGCTAATGGGATTAAAGTTTCTAATAAACCAAAACATTTTAAACCATTGTATGTATTTAAACCCCTTCAAGTAAAGAAGACCATCAAAACCAATTTCTTTCAAAGCTGCTATTTGATGATCATTCAGCTCAGATATGATTTGACATAATCGAGCAGGCCTACACTTTACAGTAATAGTGTTTGCAGCACTGCACAGAAAATAGAGAAACAACAGCAAGGTATTAGGTTTATTTTTCTTATAGTAATTTGATGATAAGTACCTTTTTACTTACTCTTTTGATGTTCGAGGATCACTCATCTCCGAGATGTTCTTCTTGCTCGGTTGGTTTCTTTTTCGTTTCCCAGCTTTGGAAACAGGTCTTTTTGCATCCTTTTTTCCACCTTCTTCAGCTGAATCAAGTATATCAACTCGAGAAGCAGTAGATATAGATTCAGACTATTTTTCAAGTGGAGCAGAAACTGGATCTTCAACTACTGAAGGTATTTCTGGAAGATTGGATGTAGCTTTAAAATCTTTTTCTTCTGCACCTTTCATCAATCTTTTTGGCGCATCATCAACAGCTTTTTTAATTTGAACATCACGTGCAACTTTAGTCTTCTTTTGATATGCCCCTTTGGACTTTTTTTGAGGGGGATCGTCAACAGCAGCTGTACCTTTAGAAAGTTTCTGATCAGGAGCAGAAACTTCGCCTCTTTGCTATTTTTGATGTGTAGCTTTGTGAACTGCAAAATGGTCTTGATCTGCAAACGTAACAACTAATTTCTTCTTGGGGGTGGAGGTGCATCAGAAACAGAACGTAATGCTCTTCTCCTCGCTGCTGCAAGTGGAAGTTCTGTTGGTAGAAGAATATTAATTGGCTCAGCAGCAATAGGGACTTCAAATGCCCTCGAAGAATCGAATTGATGGGGATTTAAATCATCGCTAGCACGACCTCTAGTCTTTGGTGCCATTATTCTGAGAAAATAATAACAATCATTCATAAGATAAAAACAAACAGATACAAGTGTCAATTAGTATAAGTAATAGTAGCAATTATTGAGCCGGAAAAAAGACACAAATGGGGGTATAAATTAATGAAAGCATATCAGTTTTTGAAAATATATGAGTCATTTTTAAGAACTAAAAGTACCAAAAACCCTAGATTCAAACAACATGAATGAATAAAACTTCAGAACATTGTGAACACCAGAACATTGTGAAAACCAAAATCAAACAGCTAATGTTGATTGTACCGGAACATGTGTCAATTACTATGAGTAACAGTAGCAATTGTTGAGATGGTTAAAACAGACACGGAGTGGGGTAAGAATTAACAGAACCAAAAATTGCGAAAACACAAAAGTCCTTCTCAAACCCTATATTGAAACATATTGAATGAACAGAATCACAAACATTGTGAAAACCAAAATCAAACAGCTAATGTTGAATGTACCGGAACATGTATCAATTACTATGAGTAATAGTAGCAATTATTAAGATGGCTAAAACAGACACAGAGGGGGGTAAGAATCAACAGTACCAAAAATTGCGAAAACACACAAGTCCTTCTCAAACCCTATATTGAAACATATCGAATGAACATAATCACAACTCAAAACAGACTATTGAAGTATAAAAATAAAAATGTCTTATTCTTATTCATCAATCGAAAGTGCGTTAAAAACTGAGAGTTACCTCAATATCCTATCGGCGCACGAATACAGAAGAAATATCGCAGACTGTGATGGAGAATGAACCCGCGAACAAGAAAGAAGAAATTGAAAACCGTATACTGAGATGAACCCACGATCAAGCGATAACTATTTGCGAAATTGAAAACCGTATACTGAGAATGAAAAACTGTAATGGAGAATGAACACACGATCACGCGAAATATCGAAGCTTCTGGCGTTTTTTTTTTTTTTAATATTGGACCGGGTCAAACCCGGTCGAATTTAGTCAAACTGGTTCAATCGGGTCAAAATTGAAATTTCAAATCATGTTGCATGTGCAACATGTTGTATATAAGTTTTTGCCTAATTGCAAAACATAATTGTTTGGGACTAAAAGAACTAAAAAAAATTGCTGACTAGCTAAAAAGATAAAAACAGCAAGTTTGATGACCGAATTTGCATTTGCCTTTGTATTTTTAACTTTGGGATATGGTGGCAATTTAGGAAATTTTGAGATGGCGAATTTAAAAATTAAAGCAAGACAAAGATTTTAATTATGAAAAATAAGGGAGAACCTGTAGTAATACCGAAAAGTTTAGGGGTGGTCATACCCACCCACCGCTCTCTTTAAATCCGGCAATGAATGAGCCTAGGTCAAAATATAATGTAAATATAATGCATAATTAAAATTATGTCATTATTAATCTATTGTTCTCGCACGTATGTTTCTCTAACTCTATGTGAAGTATAGTTAAAAAATATAAATATATGAGGAGAAATTGAGTTAATTGTAAAAGTAACACTCTCTAAAAGAATTATTCCAAAAATAACACTCTTTCAAAAATATCTTCTAAACTAAAACTATTTTTCCTCCTAGTCCCTTCACTACTTTTCCACCTAGTCCCTTCAATACCAAATAAATATCTATATGGAGAATACTTTCTGTTTTTTACAAGCGTTGCTTTAGGTTCAACGCCGTGACAAGAAGGTTAAAAATGAAAAGGAAACTGACCCAAACAAGATATTGTTTTAGCTCTTTCAAATTTTGTTGGCCCAACAAGAATGCTCCAAAAACAGTTGGTCGGCCCACACCTAGACCGTTCAAGGTTGTCGATCGATGTCGATCAAAGTCTAAGGGGGTGATTGAACCCAAATCTAAGATCTATTTGATTATGTGGTCGGGCGTCAAGTTATTAAGTAGATAGCGTAATCTTTATTTCCATATTTATTTTTTAAGTTGTTAGGTTAATAATGTGTAGGATTTGTTTAGATTTGATTATCTTAGTCCCTAAGTTTCGGTCTCTCTCTCTCTCTCTCTCTCTCTCTCTCTATATATATATATATATATATATATATATATATATATATTATGTAACCTTTGGGAGAAATAAATAGATTAAGAAAACAATTATTAAGATGTGAGTTTCATGAAATAATGCTCTCTCACTAATTGAGCATCGAGATTTGGAGATGTATTGTTAATGACGTTCACGATGATACGCATGAGGGATATATCAATGAAATATGATTCACTAGACCTTGGAGCTCATAGGTTTACTTTTGTCGGTATCCGATACTATGGTTTTTTTGAATTGTAGTTCTTTTTTGAACCCGTGAGAAGCAACTTTAGAAGAATGAATGGTACATGTTGGTTTATGTTGGAAAAACACGGACTTCATGGTTCCAAACTTTTGTTGGTGTAATCGATGAATATAATATCTAGTAGCTTTTGATGTATTTTTATTTGAAATTAATGTTTTCAGTCGATTAGTGTGTTGATTTGTTTGGCGTTGATTGGTTGATGAAAAAGGTATTCTTATGTGTTTATTTGTATTGGGGTGGTGTTTGGCTGTTGGGATTAATGATATCATAGTTTCAAAATTGGCTTAGAAATGCATTTTATTCATTATCATATAATGTCTCATCATGAAGTTATTGGTCTGGATGTTTCTAGAAGATCTTTTGACATACATTTCTATTATCCAAGTAGCAAGTAATCTTTTCTTAGTGTAAGACTGATCGAAGATTTTGTTACTGCATTTGTATTGAGAGGGTGATTTATAAGGTTTCAGCATTGTAAATTTGAAATTGCTTCGAGTCACCATGGCCAATCTTCATATAATTATTTAATATTTTTCTATTTATTAGGATTAAATCTCGTTAAAGGAAAATAAGAGAAACGGTGAAATTATTAGAATATTAATGATTCAGATATTAAAAATACTACACTCTTTTAGTAAGGAAGCATATAAATAATGAAATGTAATTTTATAGATAAAAAATGTTTCAAATTTTGAAGATTTTTTGGCGATTAATACGGAAGGGAACATGGCGAGGTAGAGAATAATTTCTGGATAAAACATATTCCGAATTTGAATTTATTTTCTAGGAGTAAGTAATAGCGAGGACAACATGATAAGGAAGATAATACTTCTTTCGTTAAAAATATTCGGGATTTTGAAATTCTTTGTAGGCATTAATAGCGAGGAGAACAATGATGATGAAGGAAATATTTTCTCACTGAAAAATATTAGGAATTCCAAAATTCTTTTCGGAGACTAATAACAAGAAGAACATAGCGAGAAATGTAAGATTTTTTTCTTTAATTATAAGTAAATGTTAACTTTATGGGATCATCACTGAAATGCTTTTTAGGCACGAAACACAAAATGATTTCCTCACTAAAGGCCTTTTTCATGTAGTAAATAGCAAACAGTAAACGTTAGCTATTTATAGAAGGCCTCTTCTGCTTCTTGTGTATTTAGTATAATTGATCTTCCTGCTTTAGAGAACTACTCTCGATCTTAATTTAATTTCGAGTTATTCCTTAAAAAAATGAACTGTTGGTTCAGATATATACTCAAGGTTTTTTTTTTTTTTTTTTGGGGGGGATACATCTTATATAATTTTCTCGAACTTAGATAAGAGAGTTAGTCTCATATTGAAAATGGATCTCGAGTCCCACAAACAAGTCCCGAATACGATAGATTATAGAGTTAGCTTGACTAAGTCTTAGTCGGTCATGCATGCAATAATAGTGTGAGTCAAACTTACCGATAAACAATCTTTTCGATTAAACAATGATTATCTGAGTGTTTTAGTTTAATGCCCAGTCTGATTGATTCAAACGGATGACAACTTATGTTTTTCAAAAGATCAGTTTATGCATATGGCAGTTAAGATAAATATGCAGAACTTAAGATCACAAGGAATTATAGTAGTTCGGATACTCAAGATCGTAAGTCCACTCTCTGCCTCTGCAAATGTTCACTATCAAACATTGACGATTGTCAAGATACAGATCTTACAAACAATCAAACAAACTATATATCGACAACCTATCTATCCATCAACCTCTCAATCAAACGATCCATATCTTATAAGGTTTGAGGTTTTGTCCAACTAAACAAGAGTATGAAACATTATTGGTTCCAAGTTCTTGATAAGAACGTGATGTACTTGGAATCTGGACAGAGGGAATTTCTATGAAGAATACTTGAATAAATGAAGACTAAGAGATTTGTTCTTGCTTGAATATGAGTGTGTTTTAAATTTTATAACATCTCTAGAATGAGAAGCCTTCTATATTTATAGGCGAGTAAAAAGAGACCTGCTGGACACATATCATCTTCTCATTAGCTCCTTGCTTCACAACGGTCTTGATCATTAAATGCCTTCAGGACATGTTGCTTTCTGCTGTTTAGCAAAGTACTGCAACACCCTTCAGGGACAAGGGCTTATGTGACGCTCTATAATTAATCTATTTTGATTTAGTTGTTGGATGTCTTCGTTGACCATTATCTTTGAAATTTGTGTCTTGTACCTCGTACATCAATCTGAAGATTGAGACTGGTCGGGTATGAACTGAAGCTTATGTCCCCATCCTGACGAAACTATTGAAAGTGAATCACGAGCTGAACTAAACCTAACCTAAACTACATCAGTCTACCTATACAAAATTCTAGTCTAAACCTATATAATGTTGGAAAATCGTGTATAATATATATATTAATTATATATATATATATATATATATATATATATATATATATATATATTGTTATTATGGAAAGTTAATTAGCATTTAATGCTAATTTGACTTGGGCAAAATTCAGCCCGTTTAATCGTCTTTTCGAGACTCGATATTTATCCGATTTATGAATTGAGATATATGAAGTCGATCTACGTTTCGAGTAGATTATTATAGTATGCTTAATTTCTCGATTCCAATTTTCGGTGAGTGAGAAATAGTGGCTCGAAGTTTGGGGGGACAAAACTAATATGTTACCAAAAGTGGAGAAACTTACCTAATTCGGGTTTTGGAGAATTATTACATTAATCAATGTCGCACATTGATTAATATGTAATGTTTTGTGTGGTATTTAAGTCTCTACCATTTAGTAGAAGATAACAAAATGACATGTGGTGGGCTTGGGCCACATATGCTCATGCGCGCGAGCCTTTTCGCCGACCGCCTCACACGCGGCGCAGCGCGCCGCGCCCGCGCCCGTGCCCTAGCCCCAACTCCAGTTCCGATTTCGGTTTGTGGACTTGGACTTGGACTTGGACTTGGATCTTGGATCTTGGATCTTGGACCGTGGGCTTGTCCGTTGGGCTTGGTTGTTGGACCTGTGCGGACTCGTGTGGACTGGCCTAGTTCAATGTTGGAGGCCTGATCCAGTTCGTGGTGCAGTGCACCTGCCACACCCAAGCACTACTTTTGGAAGTCTCTGGAATGAGACTGTTCAGGAGTCCACCTCTCCACTTACCATCTCCACTCCCCTGAACACGTCAGCCTGCCTTAATTGGCAGGAGTAATTCCTGGAACCTTTCACCTGGGGGAACAACCTATAAATAGGCTAGATATCATTCCATTTCAAGACACACCAACAACAAGCATTCTCATCTTAGCTCAAGTTCTTCAGCAGCCTGTCCTCGCCGGAAAGTCCAGTTCGTCGGAGCTCGAAGATCTTGCGGTGTTGCAATCCTTGAGACGTTGTCGTTTCATCTTTGGGGGCGAAACGCCAGAACCGAGAGCACTACCGGGGCGTTTTTCGTCTTGCGGAGAGAGGTTTTCCTCGACTCGACAGTTTCTTCTATTTGTTTTTCTTTTCCAACTTATCGGTTTACTTGTAATAGCAGTTTGTACTTCAACAATCGCAAGACGAAAAAACGACTCTTTACCTAACTGCTTCAAGTAAACTATAATATGTCTTCTTCAGGTGCTGCCATCTCCGACGCTGCCGCCGCCGCTACTTCTGCCGCCACCAACCCCGTCGTTTCTGATGTCATTGCCTCCTCCGGCAATGTAGTTCCACCGACGTCTGATCCTACTCCAACTCTGGCGTTTGCAAATCCAACTCTTGCCGCCATGTCCGCCACCACCGACGCTAGAATCGCACTTAACCGTGCTAATGCCACTAACTCGGCATATAACTTTTCTGCGATGTCTTCTGCCTTGCAGAACAATGTCCCTTTCGGGAGTGTAAACCACCTTGGTGTGGTGGGGGGCTCGAACCTAACATTGACGGCACCTCTACGCTCATCTAGAGTGTTGCCTGCTGCCGAGAAGCCCGTAAAGTTTGGTGGATCCGACTTCAAGAGGTGGCAATAGAAGATGTTGTTCTATTTGACAACATTAGGGTTCACGACCGTGCTGATGGAGAATGCACCCGCCCTTCCAAGTGACAACGAAGAGAACATGGAAGTCCGTATAGCCTACGAAAATTGGCTAACTTCTGACTACTTTTGTAAAAACTTCTTGCTTAGTGGACTAGATGATAGTCTGTATAGTGTATACGCAAATGTAAAGACCTCCAAGGCCATTTAGGAGGCACTTGAAAGAAAATACTGTATTGACGATGCAAGAACCAAGAAGTTTGTAGTCGCCAAGTTCTTGGACTACAAAATGGTGGACTCTCGACCGGTCGTGGAGCAAGTGCAAGAGTTCCAACTCATTGTCCATGATGTCCACGCCGAAGGAATGCTTTTGCCAGATGCTTTCATTGTGGCAACCGTGATAGAAAAGCTTCCCCCGAGCTGGAAGGACTTCAAGAGCTACCTGAAGCACAAGCGAAAGGAAATGACGCTTGAAGATCTTGTTGTCAAGCTCCGCATCGAGACCGATATGAGGACTCGAAATGGGAAGGGCAAAGCACCCGTGGAACCAAGAGTCAACCTTGCTGAGAAAGGTGGAAACTCCAACAATGCAAAGAGCAACCCCAAAGGGAAGGGCAAGGTGCAAGCCCGCAAGTTTGAAGGGGATTGCTACAACTGTGGCAAATCCGGCCACATGTCCAAGGACCGCCAAAAGCCGAAAAGAAGAGGGTTCGTCAAGCCAATATGTTGGAGATTGACCTCACTGAAGTCGACTTTCCGGCCGTTGTCACTGAAGAAGCAAACGTCGTGTAGAATGAGGGGAAGTGGTATATTGATCTTGCTGCCACGGCACATGTTTGTGGTGACCAAAGCCGCTTCACCAAGTACAAGAGTTGCCAAGGGAGGAAGCTCAATATGGGAAATCAAGCCTCATCTGAGGTAGTTGGCTATGGTACTGTGGTGTTAAGGTTGAGCTCCGGCAAGAACCTTACTCTTGGAGAGGTGTTGCATGTCCCCGACATCCGAAAATATCTTGTGTCCGGCTCTGTACTAGTCAATAGAGGTTTTAGACTAGTTTTTGAGTCTGACAAATTTATTCTATTAAAATTTGGCATGTTTTTAGGAAAAGACTACCTCTCTGAGGGCCTTTTCAAATTAAGTGTAATGGCAATTCGCCAAGAGCCCGTTGAGGCCAAAAATAATGAGAATGAAGCAACTTCCTCCTACTTGATTGAGTGTTCTGATTTATGGCATTCTAGATTAGGACATGTTAATCTAAATGCGATAAAAAGATTAGTTAATCTCGATCTACTTAAAGTAAATGAGTTTAACAAAACTAAGTGTGAAGTTTGTGTTGAAGCAAAATTGGCTAAGCTGCCATTTCATTCTGTAGAAAGGAACACAAAACCTCTAGAACTCAATCAAATGGTAAGTTTGTACAACTAGGGTGGAAAATTTTTTTTTTTTTTTTTAGTTATTGTAGTTTTAATTATTTTTTCTTTATCTTTTAAGGGAAGAACCCGAACTTTAAAAGGAGATGATGAACGCTTATTGTTAATAAGTGTTGAGGTGGGAGGTATGTAGCTCCTTGAAGAGTTGTGTAAAACAAGTGGTATTATTCATCAAACCCTGCCCCTATTCGCTAATCAAAAGGGGAGGGCGAAAAGGAGGAACCGAACTTTAAAGGAGATGATGAACGATTTGTTAATAAGTTTAAAAAAATTTGGGGTAAGCCGCGGTTGACGGCTAACTACTTATTAAACAAAATACCTCTAAAAGGTAGAGATGCTACTCCTTACGAGTTGTGGAAAGGAAGGAAACCTTCCTATAAATACCTCAAAGTGTGGGGGTGTTTGTCTAAGGTAGAAGTGCCTTTGCCTAAGCAAGTTGCAATCGGACCTAAGACCGTCGATTATATCTTTATAGGATATGCACTGAATAGTAGTGCATATCGGTTTGTCATTCATAAGTCGGTCGTGCCGGATATGAATGTTGGAACTACTATTGAGTCAAGGAATGCTATATTCTTTGAACATATCTATCCATGTAAAAAGGATGAGAAAGTTGAGTCGAGCTCGAGTGGTGAAGCAAGAGAAGTCGCTAGTAGTTCTAGAAATGTGGGGGTAGAACCCGCTAAGCATAAAAGGCAAGCTGTCGATCTTGAAACTTTAGAACCAAGACGTAGCACTAGAGCAAGAGTTGCTAAGGACTTCGGTCCTGATTATGTAGTTTTTCTTTTGGATGAAGAACTGCGGTCTATAACAGAGGCTCTTTCTAGAACCGATGGCCCACTTTGGCAAGAAGCCGTCCAAAGTGAAATTGATTCCATCATGCAAAATCACACTTCGGTCTTAGCAGACTTACCTGACGGTTGCAAGCCCTTAGGATGTAAATGGATCCTAAAAAGAAAGTATAAGGCAGATGGGTTAATTGAAAAATATAAAGCTCGTTTAGTGGTTAAAGGTTTTAAGCAAATTGAAGGATATGATTTCTTCGATACTTATTCGCCTGTAACGAGAATTACGTCTATCCGTGTGCTTCTCGCGATTGCTGCTTTGCACAATCTTGAGATTCACCAAATGGACGTGAAAACTGCCTTTCTAAATGGAGATTTAGAAGAAGAAATTTATATGGAATAACCTGAAGGGTT
This sequence comes from Lavandula angustifolia, assembly GCA_028984105.1. Taxonomy (NCBI): domain Eukaryota; kingdom Viridiplantae; phylum Streptophyta; class Magnoliopsida; order Lamiales; family Lamiaceae; genus Lavandula; species Lavandula angustifolia. The sequence continues at coordinate 24,024,098 of CM054820.1, forward strand.
TGTAGTACCTGGCCAAGAGCGAAAGGTATGTAAGTTGGTGAAATGCCTATATGGACTGAAACAAGCACCATTACAATGGCACTTGAAATTCGACGAGACTATGTTGTCGAATGGTTTTAAGATTAACGAATGTGACAAGTGTGTTTACATAAAGAATACAAAGAATGGTTTTGTTATTGTTTGTCTTTATGTAGACGACATGTTAATTATAGGACAAAACCTTCAAGTCATAAATGACACCAAGCGTATGCTTAAGAGAACTTTCGATATGAAAGATATGGGAGTTGCTGATGTTATTCTTGGAGTGAAGATTCAAAGAACTCCCAAAGGGATTGTTTTGTCTCAATCTCATTATATTGAGAAAGTACTTAAGAGGTTTAATGCCTTTGATAGTGCGCCGGCAAAGACTCCTCTAGAAGTTAATGTTCACTTGAGCAAGAATAGGGGTGATCTTGTTGCTCAAGAGGATTATGCAAGAGTCATTGGTTGTCTATTGTACATCACGAATTGTACGAGGCCTGATCTAGCTTGTCCGGTGAAAAAACAGAGTCGCTATACTAGTAATCCTAGTAGAGAGCATTGGAAATCTCTTGTAAGAGTTCTGAGGTATTTGAAATACACTCTTAACTTTGGGCTGCACTACTCGAGACATCCCCACGGTACTTGAAGGGTACTGTGTGATGCAAATTGGATATCCGACACTAAAGACTCGTTGTCTACTAGTGGTTATGTGTTCACTATAGGGGGAGGAGTTGTGTCGTGGAGATCCACGAAACAGACGTGCATAGCCCGATCCACCATGGAATCAGAGTTTATTGCTTTAGATAAGGCCGGTGAGGAGGCCGAATGGCTACATAATTTTCTTGAAGATATTCCATGTTGGACGAAGCCGATGCCACCTGTGATGATTCACTGTGATAGCCAAGCGGCTATTGGTAGGGCAAATAGTGGGTTGTATAATGGTAAGTCGAGACATATTCGTCGTCGACATAATACCGTAAGACATTTGATCACGAGTGGGGTTATTTCTGTAGACTATGTCAAATCTATAGATAACCAAGCGGATCCGCTCAGTAAGAGTTTGAATCGAGATCAAATGTATAAGCTATATGAACTTGGTTAAATCCACAAATTAAAGACGATTATAGTGGATACCCAACCTTGTAGATTGGAGATCCCATGAACTTGGTTCAATGGGAAAACTAAGCTATATGAGTCTGTTGATACCACACTCATTTAGTCTATTCCCTAAAAGAGCTCGAGAGTGTTGGTGACTTGTCATGTGGTGAGATTAAGTCTTTGACTTTTAATGATTCTTGGATGCCTTGAGAAGGTGGAGTATGACAGGATACTCGAGTAAGAATCACCTATGTAAGTGAGAAGTGAGGGCCGCTTCTATGTAACACTTATGAATCCAAAGAGGTTGTCCATGGCCTGTAAAGGACACAAACGTGAGAACAGACGAGGTTGAGACTTTATAGTGTTAGTGCTATTGTCTAAGTATACACTATGGAGGAATAGTTCAAGGCCACGTGTCCACTAGTCCGCCGGTATTAGGGATGGCAAAAGGACCTGGACCCGTCGGACCCGACCTGGACCCGTACGCAATGGGGCGGATAATACTCGCCCCGTACAATCTTGGGACGGTTCCGGACCCGACCCGTAACGGGCCCGGGGCAGTTCCGGTTCCTGCCGCGGACCCGCCCCGCCCTGCCCCGCCCCGTTTAGACCCGTCCATGTAGACCCGTGTAGATCCGTGTAGACCCGTATAGATCCGTGTAGACCTATGTAGAGTCGCCCGTGTAGACCGTGTAGATCCGTGTAGACCGTGTAGACTGTATGGACCCGTGTTGTCGAAAAAAAAAAGCTGGGGCGGGCGGGTAGGACCCGCCCGTATGGGTCCGAGTTCTGGGGCCAAAAGAAGAGACCCGTACGGGTCCACGGGGCGGGGCGGGTCCGCGGGTCTGTTGCGCGGGGCGGGTCCGGGTAGTATGATACCCGGACCTGAACCTCCAATTTGCCATCCCTAGCCGGTATGCTCGATAGCACTGACTAAGGAAGGTTCAAGGTCACAAGCCACCTACTCTGATGCTTTATTGTCTCTTGAGGACAGAGTTGTGTGTCTGCATGCATGCATTTGGCTATTTCCACTCATGTGGGGATTGTTGGAAAATCGTGTATAATATATATATTATATATATATATATATATATATATATAATAACAATATATATATGGAAATAGCCATATATATATTCAGCCCGTTTAATCATCTTTTCGAGCCTCGATATTTATCCGATTTATGAATTGAGATATATGACGTCGATCTATGTTTCGAGTAGATAATTATAGTGTGCTTAATTTTTTTATTCCGATTTTCGGTGAGTGAGAAATAGTGGCTCGAAGTTTGGGGGGACAAAACTAATATGTTACCTAAAGTGGAGAAACTTACCTAATTCAGGTTTTGGAGAATTATTACATTAATCAATGTCCCACATTGATTAATGTGTAATGTTTTGTGTGGTATTTAAGTCTCTACCATTTAGTAGGAGATAACAAAGTGACATGTGGTGGGCTTGGGCCACGCATGCTCATGCGCGCGAGCCTTTTCGCCAACCGCCTCACATGCGGCGCGGCGTGCCGCACCTCACCTCGCCCGCGCCCGGGCCTGGCCTCGGTTCCGGTTCCGGTCCATGGACTTGGACTTGGATCTTGGATCTTGGGTCTTGGCAATTGGCAATTGGTCCGTGGGCTTGTCCGTTGGGCTTGGCTGTTGGACCTGTGCGGACTCGTGTGGACTGGCCCAGTTCAATGTTGGAGGCCTGATCCAGTTCGTGGTGCAGTACACATGCCACACCCAAGCACTACTTTTGGAAGTCTCTGGAATGAGACTGTTCAGGAGTCCACCTCTCCACTTACCATCTCCACTCCCCTGAACACGTCAGCCTGCCTTAATTGGCAGGAGTAATTCCTGCAACCTTTCACCTGGGGGAACAGCCTATAAATAGGCTAGATATCATTCCATTTCAAGACACACCAACAACAAGCATTCTCATCTTTGCTCAAGTTCTTAGCTCATCTTAGCTCAAGTTCTTCAGCAGCTTGTCCTCGCCGGAAAGTCCAGTTCGTCGGAGCTCGAAGATCTAGCGGTGCTGCAATCCTCGAGACGTCGTCGTTTCATCTTTGGGGGCGAAATGCCAGAACCGAGAGCACTATCGGGGCGTTTTTCGTCTTGCGGAGAGAGGCCTTCCTCGACTCGACGGTTTCTTCTATTTGTTTTTCTTTTCCGATTTACCGGTTTACTTGTAATAGCAGTTTGTACTTCAACATAGAAAGACTGATTCATCTACTAGTAAGAGTTTGAGATCTTTAAAACATATTATTTCCTAATACAAACTCTTTAGAGTGTAAGGATAAATTAAGAAATTTATACGTATTATTTATTATTTATATATATTTAATGTTTCCCCTCTCACCCTTTACTATAAAGAGTTTCTAACCAATCTATATGTTTTAATTCCTAACTGCATACATGTTAATAAATGTCATTATCTTATCTCATCTTACAGTTAAAGTTTAGGAGTCAGGTTGGTGGAAGTTGAGATTATTAATTGTATATGAAATGGCATTTAAAGATATACGTGTGGGTCTTCGAGAGATTTCCATAATTTCCGAATGCAACTGATTTATCTTACGGATTGACGTAACTTTCTCTTTTGCATGCTGGTGGGCATTGTTGATTTGTCTTATTCTCTCCTTTCTTATCGACATAATTTCATTATAAATAACTTATTTAATTAGATGTTGATCGGAAACACGTCATTCATTCGAACTCCCTTTTGGAGGATAAATCTCAATTTAGTTGATATTATATCGTACGCGTTAAAAACGAGGAACATTGCATGTATGCTATGTCAAATAATTTCATTTAAAATATTATAAAATTACAATAATACACACTGTGCTCGGGGATCGATTTACGTTCCTAGTGTAGGGCGTATTTCCGACGCTAATATTTTAAGTATTAGAGCTTAATTTTAATTTTTATTTGAACTGTGAATAGAGGAATTTCGTATTAGTATTATTAATAGTGGAATATTTTTTATAAATTATTATATAATAATAACTTCTTCTGAATGAATCCACTTAATCGATTTAATTGATTGAATACTGAATTTTACTTTTCCGAGTTAATCGCTTGATATGGTTTGATAACAACTGCTCTAAATCCCTTGAACGCACATTTGGCGCGTGCACATCCTACGGTACGATTTGAGATTGGATTTGACCGGTCCAAAGTGATCAAATTTGAAGTTACTATACTTAAGACTCTAATTTGTAAAATTAAGTATTTATTTTTGTTCATCGAACCGGGGGCCAGCTAGAACGATGGTTTTGAAGGATTTAAAATACTATCATTATTGATAAAGTAAATATAAGAGATAAAATTATCATTTCAATAAAGAGGAGAGAGAAGAGAGGAAAGAGAAAGATTAGTTGACCCTAGGGATGAGCACCCGATGGTAGTGGTAAAAAAACGCCGTTACCGATTACCATACCGCTTATGAGTGGTAAATAATTTTTTTTACCGTTTACCGCACCTAAAACTATGGTTACCGTTACCGTTGGTAATGATAAAAATGTTTACCGTACCAATGGTACCAGTCACGCATCTCTAACATAGTTTCACGCTAACAAGGAAAAAAACTATTACCGCATTTCGACTAATGGTCTCTACTTATAAATATTAAATTTTCCAAGTAATTTTTTGAGCTAAAATCTCACCAAATAATGTAAAACACCAACACAAACTATAGAGAATGAACTTTAAAAAGTCGACGCCGATGAACATAGGATTAAAAGTTATTATAAAAAGGTAAAACGTATAAATAAGAGATTTAGAGTATTTTTTACTAATTAGATAATTTTATGTATATAATAAAATTAAGATTTTTTAATATTGCACATTACCGTTGGTATTAATGGTAACCGCACTTATGGTACGGTTACCGTACCGATAATTGCGGTATTTTCAAAATCATTACCGTTTATCGCTTGTTTACGGACGGTTACCGTTACCGATGGTAAAAATTACTGTTGGTAATCGGTAAACAGATGGTAATGGTAATTTTTTGCTCATCCCTAGTTGACCCACTTTTCAGAAAAAAAAGTGATTATATTTTAACTATTTTTATAATTGTAGTTAAAAAAATTATAAATTTATCTAATTTAGTTAAATAAACTTTTGTCCCAGAAAACTTAAGTAATACAAATTGATTCAACAAAGGTAAAAAAACGTCGTTTTTTTTTTCCGGATTCATTGTACTAATAATATCGTATTTCTTTCCTCCCTCAAATAATATTGTATTTCTTTCTTCCCTCAAATAATATCGTATTTCTTAAACATGAAACAATTAGTCTTATTAACAAATATCGCCATATTTGTTAAATGAAGAACAAACAATAAGTTACGTTTAATAATGTAGTTTTGGAATTTTATTTCCATTAATTGCTTCTGAAACAACTACTACGTGAATGGCAAATTCAAGCTCATCAAAAAGTAAACAGCTGGAAGATTTAAAATTGTGGGCAGTGGGCGCAATATTGCGAGTAGCCTAAGCCACTGCTGGTCCATAACCTTTTTATATTTCTTTAACTAGACTAATTTATTACCAGTTAGTCGTACCGTACGTTTTATGACATGCTGGGCCTCTCACTCTAAATATTAAGTCTACTGTTAGGATAGTTTTCTGAATTTTCACACTTACTTACCACACTACTTACTATGTTTGTTTGCTGATCTCTGTGTCATTAAAAACAATTTGTTTAATTTTGTACTGATGCATAGTTTGAATTTACTTTGTGTATTTACATTTTTAGCAAGGGAAAAAGTTTTGGAGAAATATTACCTCAAAAAGAATGAATTATTTTATTTTGATTAGTAATTTTAATTATCAATCTGTGCAATATTTATAACTAAACTAAATAAAAATAATACTCTTTCCGTCTCATTTGCTTTTCGGACTGTCTCATTATTTATGTCTCATACTCCCTCCATCTCATTCATCTTGTCTTAATTTTCTTTTTGGGTTGTCCCTCTTACTCCCTCTTATTTATGTCTCATTTATTTCTCATTATTTATGTCTTTATGGGTTGTCCCTCTTATTTCTCATTTATTTCTCATTATTTATGTCTTTTTGGGTTGTCTTTTTGGGTTGTCCCTCTTACTCCCTCTTATTTATGTCTCATTATTTATGTTTCATACTCCATTCATCTCATTATTTATGTCTCATACTCCCTCTTTTAAAAATGACAATTTCTCTACTCACAAATAACAACTCTATTTTTGTGGGACTCATCCACTTATTCACAACTACAACTCTCATTAATAACCGCACCAAAAATAAGGATGACAAGATCAATAGGACAGAGGGAGTACTAAATAAGGAAATAATAGAATGAATCATAATCAATCTAAATAAGTGGATCTCATCATTGTATATATTTAGTCCACCATTTTACACAATTACACCCATTTTCTTAATTATCGTGCTCAATTTCAATGGGACATAAATGATGAGACAAATGAAGTATAATATTAAACAATTTACAATCTACATATGCACATAGAAGGCATAAAGATCTCGGTTCAAGGTTTAACTTATACTCCATCCGTCCCTATTTTATATGTCCATTTGCTTTTCCACATAGATTAAGAGAAAAATTAATGATATGAAAGTTAGATAAATGTTGGTATTGAAATTTGAGTAAATTACTAAAAAGTTAATATCATAATTGTGTTTGCTATTATAAAAGTTGGATAAAATAGTCATTTTCTATATCATCATATTAATTAGATCTATTAAAGTTGGTGATAGATTTAGTTAGATACAAAAAATTGCTAATAGGCATATAAATTTGGGACAAATGAAAATAGAAAGTATACATATATATTTGGGACGGAGGGAGTAACAAATAAGGAAATAGGACCACATTCAATCTAAATAAGTGTACCACATCACTTTATACCTTTAGTCCACCATTTTACACATTTACACCCACTTTCTTAATTTCCGTATTCAATTTTAATGGGATATAAATAATAAGACGGATGGAGTAGAATATTAAACAGTTTACAGTATACATATGTGTTTAGAAGGCATAAAGATCACGGTTCAGTGTTCGCTTATAACATCATTCAACTATTTCGAATGATATACTCCATCCGTCTCATTCCACTAGTTCAGCTTTTTTTTTTTTCAGCACAAAAATAAAATAAAGTTGTTTGTTGTGTGTAAAGTAATAGAAAGTAGTAGAATCAACTAGAATATATTAAAGCATTATTTTAAGTTAAAATAAGAAAGTGGACTAATGAAGTGAACAACCCGAAAAGGTAAACTAAACTAATGAAATAAGAGTGAGGGAGTATATTTTTATAATTAAAGCAACTAATTAGAAGTTTCATTAAATATATATATTTTTTAAGAATATAATGAAATGTTTGTTGGAGTCACCTATAGCAAATTTGTGCCCCATTAAGGAGTATGGTAAAATAACACCATTTTTGGTGCTGTTGGTACACCAATATTGGAGACGCATTAGTTTAAGTTCGATTTCCATTTAATTTATAAATGAATACTTTTTCAACTGAGACGCACCTTAGTTACATGTAAAATCGTTTAACTTGTTCTGAATTTATCAATCCAATTTTTGTTAGGGAAATTAATTTATATTTCTAATATTTTCTCAAAAAATAAAAAGACGAGTTCTGTGGATTCAGTGGGGGTTCTACGCCCCTCACATTGCATATAATCTTCTGTACTTAATTTTTTTTTTTAAATTGCTATTATACCATGAAATTATAGATTTTGCATGCACAATTCTTAATTCTTGATCCACCCCTTAGAGATTCCATACAAGAGATCTCATCAATTTCACAAGAGCTTAATAATCTAATTTGATATTCAATTTACAAGAAGAAACTTAGAGCTTATACCACATGAATACCCATCTATTACCTTTTTGTGTTGGAAGGAGGGAATCCCGCTCAGTAGCCAGTAGGTAAACTTCTTCTTGATTAATAGTCCATAAATCACAAAGGTTAATCATACGCTAGTCTAGATTTCTGAATGCAGTAAATGGTGAGTTTTGAACTTATAACATTTTGTCACATGACACATTATTGCAGCCTAGCTGAGTATTGCACCGACACACTAGACTTGGCACGTTGCATGTTTCACGGAGACTAGGCGTTATGGTCCTAATTGTTGCATTCATTGTCTTGAGTTATAATGCATGAATCGACTGATCACGTGCAGGAACGGATCCAGCCCAATAAAATACTTTGAAATTTCTGGATTAGAAAAAATACTTTAAGCTGTGCTAATAACTTTAACCTATATTCTTAAAAAAATTCTAAAATTATTACTAACAAAAAAAGCAAAAATAAGCCCACCCCAGCCCATAGGGTGGATCCGCCCTGATCACGTGTTTTTATTCTTTCCTTTGACGAATCCAGCTGGAGAGAGAAAGATTCATCTTCTTTGAGTTTCACTTCAAGATTTCAACAGTATTCATCAATTATTGTTGACGTACGCCATCATGTATTAAAAGTTCTGATTATTACTCTTGATAGAGGTGAGTAAGAAGTTGGTTTAATTTAATACAACAAGAAGTTCATAAACAGTTTGCAACTTTGATTGCGCATGTTCGTATCTGAAACAATAGGTAAAACATATTTTATATATGTACAATGAATCAAATATTTTTGATCCGATTCGGTATTCATATTCGATTTTTGATATTCGTATTCGAAATTTTGAGATTCGAATTCGATTATAAATATTCGATTCGATTCGTTTACTAATCTAATACAAATACAAAATTGTAATATTCGATTCGATATTCGTAAATATTCGATTAATAATTATTTTTATATATAATAATACTTTTGTAAACTTTCCATTTTCCTTTTCCCTTTTCCTTTTCCCTAACTCCCCACCCACGTCTTTCCTCCCCCCTTCATTTGTAAACTTTCATTGGTTTCTTTCCCTTTTCCATTTCCCCAACTCAATTTCATTTGTTCCTTTCCCTTTTCCCCAACTCCCCACCCACGTCTTCCCTCCCCCCACGCCCCCAGCTCCCCACGCCGCCCGTGCTCCCCCATGCCGCCACGCTCCCCACGCCGCCGCCGTCCCACGCCGCGGCTCCCCCACGCCGTCGCTCCCTCACCTTCGTTCCCTTCTCCCACGCCGCGGCTCCCACACGCAGCCTCTTCCTCACGCCTCTGTCGCCGCCGCGTCCTCATGAATCATCTGCCGCGGCTCCCCCCACACATCTCTACAAGAAGGGATTACACAAGATCATGAAGTAAATGTTATTTATTTTGTATGTCAATTTCTGCACTTCTTTCAATTTGTACGAGAAGGCTCTGTTCTTGAGGAATTGGATGTGAAATTGGATGTTGTGAAATTGGAGGTGTGAATTTAGGAGTTTGGAGATGCTTTGGCGAGAATGAGCTCAGTCTAAGAAAATTCGAATCGAATAGTTTCGAATCGAATAGTACCAAATATGAATCGAATAGTCGAACAATCGAATAGTTACTATTTAACAAACAAACAAATCGAATATTCGAATCGAATCGAATAATTCGAATAGCATTATCGAATCGAATACGAAGAAGGTTTAATATTCAAATATAAATCGAATACGAATACGAATATTGAACCGAATACAAATCGAATACAGAGATATTCGCTTCGATTCGGTTCGTTTACAACCCTAATTGAGGATTTAGATGGGGAGTAATTTTTGGGAGGAAAAATAACAAAATTTTCAAAAATATATAAAAAAGGTAAGTACGTACAATTTGTGGGTGACCCCGTATCGCCCCTATCTATATTTAATGATCTTTTGAGAAAAAATGACAAATTGACTTAAATAGTCTTCAGAGCCAAATTAGTCTCTAATACTTTTCTTCTTCAGTTTTTAGGTCCCGCACTACTAAATTTTAGCTGAATTGGATTTTCATTAGCTTTTTAGGTCCCGCACTACTAAAATAATGAATGTTATTTTTAAAAAAATAATAAATATCAAAAAAGTATTTTTGGAATAACTTTTTTAGGGACCAATTTGGCAAAATTTATAAAATTTGAGGACTAACTTCATCAAAATATTTTTTTAATTAATTAAATACAAAAGTATATTTTAAACATTTTATTTTATGAGGACTAAATTCACCAATCACATATATTTGAGTACCAATTCCGTCAAATATAAAACGTTTGGAGACCCTAACTTTCAAAATCCTACAAAATTTGAATTACAGATTTACACATTTGAATAATACTTGTCACCTAAATCTAAAAATTGGCGATTAATTATGATCCCAAACATTTATTTTTGATGAAACTGTTTCTACTATTTGTGATTGGTGAATTGGGTCCACATAAAACAAAATGAAAAATATTGTTCCCTTTTTTCAGTTAAATTTTTTATAATAAGATTATTTTTGGTGAAATTAGCTCTCAAATTTTAAAAATTTGGTCATATTGGTCCCCAATTTTTTTTCGAAAATGACATTTGGATATTTATTATTTTTTTCTAAAATATCGTTGACTAACCATTGACTAGAAGAAAAGTAACCGAATGACGAATTCGGCCAATGTTTAATAGTTTGAGGACTTATAAACTAAAAAAAAAATTAGGGATCAATTTGACTAAATGTCCATAATTTGGAAACTAATTATGCCAATTTGTCAAAAATAATTACCAAAGTATTATTTGATTATTCTTTTTTAGTGAGGGGAGGATTTAATCGGGTCTCTCACTTTCATTATAATGAGTAATATCAAGAAATCTAGATATCTCTATAGGTTTAGGGTGTGTTTGCAATCGCTAATTATAAGCACTTTTTATTTATTTTTGCTTAATGTAGAAAATAATTATTTTTAAGCAGAATCAGGAAATTTTTCAGATTAATTTAAAAAAGCTTGTATTTTTGGTAAATTCAAAAACTATGCTGCTTTAAGCAGCAAAAATATCTTAATAGGTGCTTATATATAGATTTAAGCAATTTAGCTGCTTAATTTTAGAAAAGTTAACGCAAAAAAGGGTTTTTGCAACCAATGAAAACTCGCTTATGCGGTCAAAAAAATAGATAACATCTTAATATAAACTCTTACTAACATACCCTTAGATCTTGTTTAGAGTAAAAGCATTATTCTTTAAATAAAAAAGAAAGTGTAAATCAAAAGAGATTTTTTAAAGCAGATGGTGATCGTAAGTTCATTGGCTTTTGGAAAAAGGATAAATATATTATAGACATACATGAAGAAAATGAATCATACAGGAATTCCTATAAAAGAAATATGGATTGACTATGCACCTTTGATTTTTTACTTATTGAATAATTTAGATTGAATGCGCCCTAGAATTTTAGAAGATTTTATTGTACCTCATCTTTATATGTAAGATGTATAATGACAAAAGTTTAAAGTTTATCAAATTTATGCATAAAAATAAAGAATTATGCATAAAAAATATGATTATGAATGTTTTGTACTCCCTTCGTCCCATAAAAAGTATCTTATTTTCTTTTTTAGGTTGTCCTATAGAAAGTGTCATGTTTATAATAAATAAATAATGTGTGGACATAAATTAACAACCCAAAAGTCAAACAACACATACCACACAATACAAGTTTCTTACTCTCCATGTCCCATAAAAAGAGGACACTTTCTATGGGACGGAGGGAGTATTTTTTTTATGTAGTTTGTCTTTCTATTAGAAATGCATCTATATAGGAAATATAAATAAGGAATATTTGTGTGCACCAAAATGTAGCCTCTTGATTAGTCGTTTTCATACCTAGTTATTACTAGCAAAAAAGACACCTAATTGGACAATCAGAGCACTTTCAGTGATTAATTTGTAGGTTTTATATGCTGACAGGGCACGTGATTGGGATGCAAGGTGACACACGATTTATTGTGAAAAAGGCACAGGAATATGCTATTTTGGACTAAAATGGAAGAAGGAAAGATCTTGATCAAGAATGGAGATGGATAAGAAAAGATATGAGATCAAATCTATCCAAATCTTCTTTCCTTATCTAGTGGATTTCAACCTAGATCTAGAAGATCAAGAGCGGCCCTTTAAAAGGGATTAAGAGGCGCTGAAAACGAACATCCGCTCATACATACACGCTTTCATTTTTCCTCCAACATCGGTTTTCATTTTCGTTCAAGATTCCCGCTCCATAGCTCTACAATCCACCGAAGAGAAGTCCGTCCGAGGTTCCATTCCGCTTAGTTTGTTCCTTTCGTTAGTTGGAGGAGGAGAAGAAAACACTTCCACTTTCACGTTTTTATGATTTCGAAGTTTGAAGATGATGTTCAGTTCCGCGTTTTAAATTTCGCTCGTAGGAGAGATCGAAACTTATATTCGAGTACTCTTATTTTTATTAATCCAGTTTTCACTCTAGTTTCAGTTCGTATTATTTACTGTTTAGTTGTTTAATTTCGTGCATGTTAGTTTTAGGGTTACACATGTGTTTTATTCTGTTCTGCGAAGTGTCTTACTTGCACAATCAGTACGCTTGCATGATTAGCTAAACTTTTAAGGGTCCGGTGGGATGTGAAACACACACGTGATTAGTACTTTACTTAGGTGCTTAAAATTAATCAGTAAGGGTTTCGATTTAGTTCTGGATAATTTAATCTAATTAGTAATTTATGCTTGATCACCCTAGGTTGCCCAGTCTACAGCTAACTTAGGACATCCATCGTTTCTCGTGGAATAAGGCTAGCAAGGTAGCAAGGTTATTCGAAAGAGTAATTGAATTATATCGGTAGGAGACTATTAGATGCCTAACATACGAGTAGGCTCCTAATCTAGGTTCCCTTAGATCGATAAAACTGTCTAGTTATATATAAATGTTTTGATTGCTCAACAACGTAGGTTGAAACTAGATTAGGAAAGTATTTGTTTCGATGCCCAACATAACGACTACCGATTAAGTAAATGGGAATAAGGTCGTGTTAGTTTAATTACGACGGTCTCTAATTAGTTGATTCTCAAGATTAATTAATATTGAGTGCCGATGATTGAAAGAATGCGTGTGTGGAATATTCTGCTGGACCTGTGTCTTAATTGCATATTTAATACATTTATTATTTCAGTTCGAGCTTTTTACAATTCTTAGTTTAATAAAATCTAAAGTTTGTGTGGTTGCTAACGAAAAATCCAAAGATAGGTAAATAAATCATGTCTAGTCTTCGTTCTCTGTGTTCGATACCCTGTTAACTATAATGAATTAAGTCTCAGCATTTGTAGGATTTATTTGGTACAATTCAGTGATCACCACCTCTGCAGGTTCATCGTTGTTAAAAATACCACCTAATTATTAAAATAAATAATAATAAAAAAATAATAAGGAACACAATGGTAACTTTAGATAAAAACTTACTTGAACGGCACTAGCTTCAAAGATAACTCAAAATATCATTTTTATATTAATTTAATTTGAATATATATAAGCAAAAATTCGGAAAATATAAAATATCTACAAATTAGTAATAACTCGAAATGAAAACACTAATTTAATTTGTATTTCGTAGTAATTTGATATTCATGAATTAACTTATGTTTCAGCAACTGATATTTATAAATCAAAGCACTGACCACGGCACCACGCAAATGAAGATAATTAAAAAAAAATAGATGGTGGCATTTTCTTAATTTCTATTAAAAACTATATATCATTTTTATTCGTGAGAAGTATCATTTAATATTGAAGAGTATAAATTTAATACTTAAAAACATTAATATTTGAAAATGGAATGATTGACATATAAATCAAAATCGTCATATTAGAATTAAGTTGTTTAACCGATTTAAGTATTTAACTGTATTCGACCCCTAATAACATCATAATCATATAAAAAAGAATCTAACCAGTAATATGCTAATAAATATTAAAAATAGTGTAATGTTACAAAATTAAAATTTAGAGAATTTTAAAAAGTGATAGAAATAGAAACACACATTAACAGGCCCAATAATAGTGTATTATAAATAGTTTGTATTCAATTGGATCGTTCCATTAAAACTAGTTTATAATATAATTGAGTAGGTCATACTACTTTATACCAAAACAAGTTTTTTTCAAGTTTTAATTTGAAAATGTTTGAGCCACTTATAGAGTAACGGAGATAATATATTTCTTGGTACAATACAATAATTTAGTTCAGCTGTAGAGTTCTATGTCCGTGAGTTTCAAGTCCTTAGTTCGATCCCCTTAAGGATCAAATCTACACCTCTATATGATGTAATTTAGTTTCTTTTCATTTATTTCTCTCTTCCAGCACCTGTTTTGATTTTTTTTTTTTCATCAATTTTTGTTTTATCAAATAAAAATTCGTCAAAACCGACAGTACAAGCATAAATCTAACTAGATCAGAACAAGCCAATGTAGTTCCTATTTTAATCATAAATTATTTTTAAACAGTTCGAATTTAATTCCCACTTTTAAAACTCTCGAATCAACGGTTACGATTCAACTAGATTACGAGAGTCTAGTTGCCCCCTAGATCAAAAGGCTGGTTCCGCCTCTACTCTAGTCTAATCAAGTGTCACATTACTTTACAGTATTTTACATGCAAAACACAAATTTCTTAATTATCACGATAAAAGTTTTGAGCCACTAATAAGAAACGGAGGAAGGGTAAGGGAACCAGAGGAAGTAAGTAATAGTACTTCAACACTGAGCTAGATTATGGTTAATATCAATTGTTTTTTGCTATCACAATAGTTTCATTTGACATCCCATGCAAACTCCAATACCTGTCATTAACTTCTTGAGCCATGACAGTTGACAAATCCCCTTAATCATCCCTCTTAACCTCAAATGCCACCATCTTTTGCTTCTTGCTCCTCCGTGTAAGTTGTAAATAAGTTACCGCCCAATTGTTGGTATCAATCTTTATCAAACTCGTCTTTAGCCATGATTAATCTCTTCAAGCCCTCGATAATTGTTGGAAAATTGTTATTTAATGAAGGAAAATATGGAGATAAATGAAATAAATCAAAGCATTTCAAGCTTAGTTGACTTGATTTTAACTTAGTAAACTTTAACAGTAATCTCGAGTTTCGAAATGTATCTGATTTACGAATTGAAATATACAGTGTCGAACTACGTTCCGAGTAGATAATTATAGTTTGTTCAATTTCTCGATTCCGATTTTCGTTGAGTGAGAAACAATAGCTCGAAGTTTATCGCGCAAACTAATTTTTACCTATATGGGGTGTAATTTACTATATTCGGGTTTGAAGTGTTGTCTAATTAAGTATATTAATCAATGTCCCATATTGATTTTATGACATTGATTAATGTGGTATTTAAATCTTTACCAGTTAGTATGAGATAACAAAGTTACATATAGGGATTGGGTCGTACATACTCATGTGACACTATGTTTAGTTTGTGACTCAAAGGAAGATATTGTAAGTGACGTTTCTACAAAGTAGTTGCCGAAACGGGATGGCAGAATTTAATAGAAATCATATCTAAGTTGGGGCAGTTGATATGTAGTTATAGCATATTAATACACACAAATAGTATTATATAAAGAGAAGGACAGAAATGAAGACAGCGGCAGATTCTTGAGTGAAGTTAAGAGAATGAAGACGAAAACAGAATTAGAAAGAGAAATTAAAGAGTTGAGAGAGACATTTAATAGTGGGAAAACAAAAGAAGAAGGATGGAGGAGATCACAGCTTCAAAATCTGCGTTCTTTGCTCGTTGAGAAAGAGGATCACATATTCCGAGCACTCGCACAAGACTTGGGCAAGCATCCAGTCGAATCGTTTCGCGATGAGGTATATCTATCTATCTATCTATCTATCTAAGAAGAGTGACCGTGCTTATGTATATACATGTTGTCTGTTGTGTAGGTAGGACCCTTGATTAAATCTGTAAATTATGCTCTAAAAGGACTCAAGAAATGGATGGCAGCCAAGAAGGTAATAAAGTCTGATCCTTTGAACAATCTTAGAATACATATCTTTGAATACATATATAAATTAGTACTGTTATCTTGAACAGGCTGTTTTGCCGTTGGCTGCATTTCCAGCAAGCGCGCAGTTAGTCCCTGAGCCTCTTGGAGTTGTTCTCATCATATCATCTTGGAACTTTCCCTTCGGAATATCATTGGAGCCACTGTTGGGAGCAATCGCAGCGGGGAACGCAGTTGTTCTGAAGCCCTCTGAGCTTGCACCTGCATCTTCTTCAGCATTAGCCACTTTGATCAACACTTACCTTGATACCAAGGCCATTAAAGTCGTCGAAGGCGGGATCTCGGTAGGGGAGGAGCTACTAATGCACCATAGATGGGATAAGATCTTCTTCACAGGTAGCGTGGGCGTGGCGCGTAAGGTGATGACAGCTGCTGCTAATAATCTCACTCCTCTTGTATTAGAATTGGGAGGGAAATGCCCTGCAGTTGTGGATTCTCTCTCCTCTTCTTGGGATAAAGAGGTACGTATATATGTGGTCAATCTTATTGTCTCAGTTAATTAATAATATTAATTGCATTCTTCCATTACAGATTGCAGTGAAGCGTATCCTTTCAGCCAAATTCGGGACGTGTGCTGGACAAGCCTGCATAGCCATTGACTACATCCTTGTGGACAAGAACTACTCCTCTACTCTCGTACTTTCCTAATAATTACTAATTCCCTAAACCACAAAATTTATTTGTTTTCATCTTTATCTAATTCCTTGTTATTATTCAGGTACAACTACTCAAGGAAGGAATTTCCAAAATGTTCGGAAAAAGCCCAAAAGAATCGAAAACTATTTCAAAAATAATCAACAAAACTCATTTCTCGCGTTTAAGCCGTCTCCTAAACGATCCGATGGTTAAATCTTCAGTTGTTCATGGCGGATCACTAGATGAAGATAATCTGTAAGTTTTATAGTTTTCTTTGTCTATGTAACGAACCATATGCATTAAGCTAATTATACGTGCAAGGGTGGATCCAGTCTAATAAAATATCTTGGACTGGACATGGATCGAAAAAAATATCTTGGGCTGGACTATTAATTTTAAGTTATATTTCAAAAAAAATCTAAAATTACTATTAGTAAAAAAGGGAAAACAAATTTCTTATCAGGGGAGCCACCCCAGCCCATAGGGTGGGTCCGCCCTTGTATACGTGACAAGATTGACCTAAGTTTTATGACTTCACCTAAGTTTTTGGGTACAAACATTAACGTTGTATTGTATTATAAATTTGTGTTTTGCAGTTACGTAGAACCAACTCTACTATTAGATCCCCCTCTTGAAGCTGGAATCATGGCTGAAGAAATATTTGGTCCACTGCTTCCCATAATTACTGTGAGCACCATTATTTACTCTACCAATATACTTTTCTTTGAAGTTATTATGCTAACCGTGTGTTTGTTTAAGTCTTTATTTAGTGTTATATACTGACTTCGTATTAGTCTTGTTGTCTGAATATGAATCTAGATAATTCTATTACCGTAGTTATACGATATTTTAGGATGGGTGACTTTAATTTTCGTAGATATCACGTATATTAACAAATTCAGAAATAAAGACAGAATGAATTAGTGATACTATTTTGTTGACTTTTGCAGTTGGAGAAACTTGAAGACAGCATTAAATTTATCAATTCAAGGCCCAAATCACTAACCATATATGCATTTACAAATAGTGACAAGTTCAAGGCTAAACTTTCGTCCCAGACATCTTCAGGAAGCGTCGTTTTCAATGATGCTATTATTCAGGTAATTCCAACAATAATCTTGCATGCGTTACATCAAATATTTTATCGTTCACTTTTTAAAATATTTTACTCCCCTTGAAATTCGATTACAATACATGAAACCGGAAAATAAGTATCTGGTCGGTCAAAGTAATTTTCGATATGATCCTCCCAGAAACGGTAGTGTATAGGCTAGGGGTATATCTGGTTTTTAGTTCAATTCAAGAACCGAATTGATTACATAGAAGTGGTTAGGATCGATTTGATTTGATATGTATTTCAATAATAGAATAGAACTAAACCGAACCGTCTAGAAATTGTTCGGTTCAGCTCATCGATTTCACTTGCTTTTCTCAAGTAGCAACACATCAAAATGAGGGTTAAATTAATTCGCATATAGTTAAACCTCGATAAAGTAATATTCAAATTAGTAATAATCTCGTTTAAATAATAATTTCTTTATACACTAAAATAATGTTCAATAAAATAATATCTAGCTAAATAATTTTTTTTTCCTATTCCTAATTTATTACTTTATCAAGATTTAACTATAAATGCATAGAAGAAATCAAAACAAGAAAAATAGTTTTTTTTTCTCGCCAAATGAACATGTTTTCTCCTGTTCCAAATTTTTTACTTTATCATGAATCAAAACAAGACAAATAGTTTTTATTTCTTTTTATTTATCTGTTGAGAGGAAGAGAGCTTGTTTCTTTGTCGATGTAGTAAAAGGTATAATTAGGGTGTAACGGTTCGGTTCGACTTTTTATGTATTTTAGGAATCGAACCAAACAAATAGAAATGGCTCGGTTCGGTTCGGTTTGATGGATTTTTCAATATCGGAACCGAACCGAACCGAACCGCTTATAAATGGTTCGATTCGGTTCGGTTCATCGGTTCACTTTTTTATTTTTTTATTTATTTTTTAAATCTTAAATAATGCAAGAATAATAGTTTATAAGATGTCACTCATTTCGAACTCATAAGTATAGAGTTGTTACTAATTTCTCTTCATTTGTATAGAATAGAATTGATCTAAACTTAAATCTAATCTCTAAATCCAACAATATTTTCATATAAGAAAGACAAATATTAAATAAAAAAAATTAAAAAATAGGATATTAGTTCGGTTCCGTTCGACCCGTTCAAAAATTCTTGAAACCGCGAACCGAACCGAATGTAAACGGTTTCTAAAAAAATAAACCGAACCAAACCGCGAAACCGAACCGAACCACATTTTTCGATTTGGTTCGGTTCGGTCCTACCTATTTCGCAGTTCGGAGCGGAACCACTTACACCCCTAGGTATAATAATTGAACTAATATATTTTATTAGGTAACAAAAAAGAACTCAAAATATCTCCTATTTTTGTCGTTTTCTGTGTTAGTCTTCTAAGTTCTAATCAATGCATAGTTGTGTAAGGCACGTGTTATTGGGATTTTATGCTCGAATCTTTAAGTTTCCATTCCGAAATTATAATTAAAATACTCGGTTCGGTTCGAACGATTTTTAAATCTTTGGAATCGTGCTTTAAGTTTCCATTCCATCTTTTCAATTTAGTTCAGTTATGCCCAGCGATTTCGTGTTTCGTCCCGAAACTGCTTACTCCCCTAGCATAGACACTCGAATAAGAATTTTAGTTCACAACTTAAAAAGCAAATACGATTTGAGTTCTTCCTAAGTACATTTTTTGTTATAAAACGTAGATTATGAACATAAAGATACTAATTTTATTTCTTAAATATTTTTTCCTGCAATTTTTGAATGAGTAAAGGGATGAAGAGTAACTGGGTGGGGGTTGATATCGTATTGACAATTGTAATATGAAAAATATTATATCAATAATGTGCCAAACTATTGGTCATATCGGCTCAAGGTATAATGAAATATTTCAGAATGTAACATATCGTATACATATAATGGGCCCTAGTTTTTTAGGTACAGGGTCATTTTTCCTTAGAAGGGCCCTGAGTTAACTTGTTTGAAAGAATTAGAGAACAACAAAATTATAAACGAGCAGCAATCCCTAGTTTCCTTCTCTACCTCTCTAGTCTCTCTCCAGTTTCTCCTCTCTCTCTCCCTTGATCTCTCGTGATGCTTCTTTATCGGCTTTATCCGTGTATTACAACCTGAATCCTTTATTTACTTCAAATAGGGCATTCGAAATTTCAGAACCGACCCGGAGTTGAAACATGAATCATATATCCATCTCTTCTTTTAATCTAGTTATGATTAAGACTCAAATATCCCAAAATACTATAATTTCATATCTGAGGTCAAGTTCCAAATCAATTAGGAAATTAAACTACTAGTCATTCTTAGATAATTATTAATTTTTACTATGTAAATAAAATTTATATATACTATTTAACTAATTCGAGGCACAATCAATACTGGAATACACTAATTTCACGAAACTAATTGATATCTACGTTGAACCAAGCAACCTAAAAAATTAAATGCTCCATTCATATTGCTGATACTTCCACAAGAAAAAGGAAAGAAAAATAAAACTTAAAATTCATTTTTTGAAAATAATTTTTTGAATTAATTAAAATAAGATATGAAAAAAAATTAAACTACTTGACATTTCAAAAGGTCCAAATCATTTAACAAGTTTGATCACTTTTTGAATCCCAAATTTAGTTAATAATTAATTGTTATTGTTATTTTGGTTCAGTATGCTGCAGATAGTCTTCCATTTGGAGGAGTTGGAGAGAGTGGGTTCGGGAAATATCATGGAAAATTCTCATTTGATACGTTCTCCCATGAGAAGGCCATTGCATATAGAAGCTTCGTCCTTGATTTTTGGTTCAGATATCCTCCATGGAACGATCAAAAGCTACAGCTCTTTAGATCTGCCTTTAGGTTTGATTATTTCGGAATTCTTCTCATCATTTTGGGCATAAAAAAAGGTCATAATTAATCAACTATGGAAGATTTCAATTCAAACAATGGCCTTTAAACACAGGAGACTTCGAAGGCTTCAAAATCACATATTACAATAATGCATTCATATATAGATACATATGTGGGTGCTGATTTGTTTCATGGTTCCGTTTTAATAAATGAAAAATGCTTTTTATTAAATAGCTCTTGCAAGTCACATACCTGTTTCAATTTAATTCAAGTGAAAGAAGAGGTCTCCTGGAGAAATATCCAAAGTGCTGAAGTGGCTTATTATGACGGCTCAACTTCATATGTCCTGTATAGATTGACCTTGTTGTGCATGGTTAGTCTGATGGAATTTACCTCTTTTATCTTAACATGCCCATACCCAAACAACAGTTGTTGATTACCCTCTTCACAAAAAACTAAAAGATGAGGTAGCATAGAGAGAATGAATATGAATAACGTATTGATGATAGTGCAACCCTATTTATATTGCAAGTATAGTATATAAATTAAATCTTCCAAGGCATGTTTACATTTATAACAAATATTCTATTGCTTATTTCGTGGAGGATATATCCTCTTTAATATCGGGAGATTATTAATAGAATCTTCGTTGATATGCCCCCACAACATAGTACAAGAGCAAGAACTGCTAAGGACTTTGGTCCTGACTACATCTTTTCCTCTTAGATGAGGAATCGATTCTATTAATGAGACTCTTACTAGACCCGATGGACCACTTTGGAAGTACTGTCCAAAGTGAGATCGATTCTATTATGCATAACCACACGTGGGTATTAGCAGATCTACCAAAAGTTTGTAAGCGCTTAGGATGTATATCGATCCTACAGAGAACTATAAGGCTGATGGATCAATTGATATATATAAAGCCCATTTGTTACTAAAGAGTTTCAAGCACACGGGAAGGTACAATTTTTTCGATACCTATTCTCATGTCACGAGAATAAACATCTATTCATATGCTTCTTGCAATTGTTGCTTTGCATAATCTTGAGATTCACTAAATGGACGTAAGAACTGTCATTCTAAACTGTGATTTAGAAGAACATGAAGGCTTTGTTGTACTTGGCCAAGCTTGTTAAGTATCTATATGGATTAAAACAAGCCATGTTATAGTGTCACTTGAAGTTAATTTGACGAAGTCATAAATGGATTCAAGATAAATGAATGTGATAAGCGTGTTTACATCAAGAATACAAATAACGAGTTTGTTATTGTATGTCTTTATGTAGACGACATGTTAATCATTGGACGTAACAATCAAATGAATGACGAAACCAATGTTGAAAATGAATTTCGACATGAACTAGGGAGTGTCTGATGTTATTCTTGTAGTGAAAACCTAAAAAACTCCCGATGAAATTGTCTTATCTCAATCTCATTACATTGATAAAGGGATCAAGAGATTTCAATGCGTCTGATGGTCTACCGGTTAAAACTCCTTTAGAACTTAATGTTTACTTGAGCAAGTGTTGGTCCGGAGACGAGAGTCAGGTGTAGGGGGGGGGGTGAATACACCTGAGTACTGTTTCTTTTCTCAAACGCGAAGGACAGCTGAGTTGTAGGTTGCTACTGATGAACAGTGCTAAATAGTAACCTTCTGATCGCGGGTCAGAGTTTGCCAACTACTGAGTCTCTCCTACTGACTTTTGTCAGTGCTTGATTCTCAGTCGAAGACTTAGTGCGGATAAGTGTGTAGGGCCCGGAGATTCGTCTCAGTCGCACAAGTTAAAAGATTTTGGCTAGTGCACCTTTTCGAATACGTTTTATGCAAGATATGAGTTTGTAAAATGTTTGTATGCAGTGCAATAAAACAGTAAACAACACAAGCAATTTTTAACGTGGTTCGGATACTGTTGGGTTATGAGTCAGTAGATGATACTCAGCAGATCATTGGGTTAAAATAATATTGGGGGAAATCGTAGTAAGTATACTATGGAATTGAAGATCCCAAAACCCAGCTGATATCAGTAGTGTAGTGTCGATATGATTAGATGATGTAATAGGCTACTGTTTTGATTTTCTACCTTTCGTGTCTATGTCCTGTACGGGGTAAAATGTTGGACTGATCCTCAGTAGGAAGTTAATTACTTTCCAGAACTCCACGTCATCATTGTAAGAGCTTGTGTTCTTAAGTCATCAGCCGATCTTCACCTCAGTAGAAGACACTGTATCAGCTGACAGACATCAATAGAAGAACCTTACAAAGCTCAGTACCTTCGGAGTCAACAGCTGATTACGCTCACTACAATATCTTATAAGCCGACTCAGACAAAGAAGACAGAGACTGCATCAAGTCTACTGTATCCAACAGGAAACGACCCAGCTATTAATGTCACTCGAAAGTCAGCAGAATATCATACGAGGATAAGTGAGAGTCAACTCCGATGTCTAACACATCTCACCTACCAGAAACCTCGACCAATGAGAAGTCGTCAACGCATTATCTGCTCTGACCAACTAAAGTTGCTCTCATGAACAGTGATCAACAACTCTGCTACAACAATTCGAATATATGGTCGTTTTTCTTGGAAGTTTGTGACACGTGGCATCGTCCTCTCCAACGGGCAAATGCCTGGGTCATGACTATAAATAGAGAAGAAAATCCGAGCTCTACGCACGGGAAATAAAAAGGGACAAACGCTCAAGCACTCAAACACTCTAGTGCAGTCAAGATAATCCAGCGAATAAGAAAAAAAATCAATTAGTTATGAGTTGGTTTGGCATCGGTCGTTCGCAGGTGGGGACGGACCGCTGCCAGCCCAATTTCTTTTTTAATAATTTGAGCCAGCTCAAATTTCAATTGAAAGCACTACAAAAAATATGGTTTTTACCGACGGAATTGCCGACGGATGAAAAATACGGATCGATTTACCGACGTATTACCGACGGAAATACAAACGTTCAAATTACTGACGAAATACCGACGGATATGTTACGTCGGTAAATCACCGACGGAAATTTCCGTCGGTCAATCATGAATTTCCATATAATTTTTTTATTCTTCTATTGCCGACGGAATTTTCCGTCGGCAATGTTTCTTTTTTTTTAACTTTTTTTTTAAAAAATTAAAATAGAAATTTATCGACGGAAAAATTCATCAGTAATAAATAATATATTTACCGACGGAAAATTCCGTCGGTAAGTCCATCGGCGTGACCTAAATTGATTTTACGGGCAGAAGCCCGTTGAACCACCACAAAACTGAAAACACAATCCTCTCGTGTCTCTCTCGCGTTGCCTGCCGCCACACCGTCGCCCGTCGCCTCCCCTGACTGCTTCTCATCCCCGTAAGTTTTCATTCCATTCTCTTTAAATCCATGAGATTGTTTTTTCTCCTACTATGTCTGAGTTATACACACCTTGTTTGATGCATAGATTGCTTAGTTAAGATTAGTAAATCGGGTGAGGTTTTGGGTGAAGTTTACCTTAGATAGTTCAAGATGCAAATTCACAAAGATTACAAGCCTTGAACTGAAAGGTTTAGATTTGTGTGTTGTGGAGTTGTCCACTGCTCTATTATGCCAAAATAAGTGCTATACAATGTCGCAAAGATTGTTGCCATAATTAAATGCTTCATTTTCAGCTTCTCTTCTGCTCCTACTCTTCACCCCTTAATATATAATTTAAATCTTGAATCACAATTACTACATGTTTTTTTCATTTACGAACAAAACTGCCACTTTTCAGACTTTTGGTTCATGGGTAGAGACTAGAGGGGAAAGTGGGATAGAGATTAGGAAGATGAGGGAATTTGGGCTGGTTGCCATAATAGCTGTTTATTGCGTGTGTGTTTATGCGTTGGAATAAACAAACAACCTGAAATACCACAAACAATGAACGCAAAAATGAAAACGGAAGCCTCCCTCCACCTTTGAGGGTTTATGGTTCAAATACAGCAGCAAATCAAGCGCAATACTTCGAGTTAGATACGGCGGTGACGAAGAAAAGATGAGGAGCAGCCGAGCTGGTGTGATCCACGAGACTACGATCGACTGCCCGCGTACAAGTCTGTGGACGTTTTAAGAATAAATATATATATGCTACGTGTCATTAGGGAAAGAATTGTGTTTATGCTATATATATATATATATATATATATATATATATATATATATATATATATATGATATATATATATATACTATATATATGTGTTTAGTTTTTTTTTTCAGCTCAAAATTTTTTATTTATTTTCTATTCAACGTATGTTAAAATATTTATTATTTTTTCTATTTAAATCTTAAATTATTTCACATAATATAAGAATCAAGTATTAATTTTTGGTTTCACGTTTATATAATTTTTGATATAAAATTCTGCATCGGCATTTCAAGATCTGCTTGATAGTTTGTTTGATTGTAAGATCTACACATTGACAGTCTTCAAGGAAGATAGTGAATATCTACAGAGGTAAAAAGAAGACGTAGGAGTTTGTATCTTCGAACCACTACAAATTCTTGTGTTTTTACATTATGCATATTATCTATAACTATCAATTACAATATAAAACTGATTTCAGAAAAGCATAAGTTTTAATGAAATCAATCAGGCATAGCATTAACCTGCAATACTCAGATAAATAATTTTTTATTAAAAATGTTTTCTCGCTAAGTTATGGGCTCACACTATTCCGCATGTACTGATTGAATAACCCTCAGTCCGTCTCACTTTGTGATTTGGGGATTCAGGTATTATATTCGCGATTCATGTACATTATCAGTCTACACAACAGGAATTTTGTTGTTCCGTCGGTAAACCGTTATTATCCGTCGGTATACCTTTTACCGACGGAATTGTGGCGTCGGGTCAGACTTTGTCGGTAAAATCTACCGACGGAATTTATCCGTCGGTAAAATTTACCGACGGATTACCGACGGAATAGACAGCCGGGTGAATGTCACCGGTCATTGGAAAAAGACCTCTGCGATTGGATTGGATAGAATTGCAACTCAGCTAAAAAAACTGTCTCATATTATAGAAAACAAACAACAGGAAATCTAAAACACTTCAAACAAACAGAATGCACAACATATACAAGGATTCACAGGTCACCTTCAAACTCAAACAAGAACAGAGTACGAAATAGTATTTGTCACAAGGCAATTTCACATAGCAAGAAAATGATATTTTTGCAAGCTTAACAATAGCAAGTTCTCAAAGCAGAAAATCCAAATCCTAGCTAGATAATTAACAGGTAATTCTTACTAAGTAAAGAAGAGTAACAAAACAAGTACAAGAACGGGACGGCGAGAAAACTTACGAGATGAGAAGCAGGACGGCGACGACGGGCGTTGACGGCGTGGGGGGCGGCGTCGGCAACGGCGTGGGGGGAGGGGGGGCGGCAGAGGCGTGGCGGTTGTTCACGGCGGCAGGCGACGGGCGGCGGCGCTTAATTCTGCAATCAGCATATGTGCTGGTTCTGCGGGCTTCTACCAGTATATCAATTTAGGTCACATCGATGGAATTACCGATGGAATTTTCCATTGGTAAAATTATTACTTATTACCGACGGATTTTTCCGTCGGTAAATTTATATTTAAAATCAAAATAAAGCATGAATTAAAATTTAACATTGCCGACGGAATTTTCCGTCGGCAATAAAAGAATAAAAAAAATATATGGAAATTCAAGATTTAACGACGGAAAATTCCGTCGGTAAGTAACCGATGGATTTATTCCGTCGATAATTTGAGCGTTTCTCATTCCGTCGGTAATCCGTCAGTAAGCCGACCCATATTTTTATTCCGTCGGCAATTCCGTCGGTAAAAACAATAATTTTTGTAGTGCTAGAGACTAACTCTGTGATCTCAATTCGAGAAAATTTACATCAAGTGTACTCTTTCTCCCCCTCCCCCCTCCAACACACCTGAAATCGTATCGGGACCAACAGATTTTAGCATGGTTTAACACATAACCTTTTATTTTGAAGCAAAACCTAATAACATTACTACATGTCTTTGAATATCTATGACATTATAAACTTATAAAAAGAAAATAGTGGACGGGTGTAGCTCACATGGACTTTGTAGCCAAAATCCCAATCGACCCGTCAAACTATTTGGACATGTCAATTATGCCCAAGTTTTTTGGCTTAAAAATTGTTAGCCCTAAATATGGGTAGGCCAAGCTAGTCCATCTGATTAGGTTAATTTTAATACCTCTAACCAACTTTCTTAATTATGTGTCCGAACGTACCCGACAACTATAACAAAAAGGGGGGAGGGGAGCATAAGATTTTATTTAGGTTAGATTCTCCGAAGGAAAACCTATAAAAAGTAAGCTCGAGGGTAGAGGTGGACATTTGAAACAAGACCAACTGTTTAAACTGCGAATATATTGACCATAAATCATGATTACTAACTTGAATAATTATCGTATTTTCACAGTTCGATTAAAGATTTGAAATTCAGAAATATATTACTGTAAATTTCAATCTTGAACCATACGGAACCATATAACAACCAGTTCCAACGACTGTTTATTCAAATCAAATCTTGAACCATATGGTTTAAAATCAATTACTCCTTCTCTTCCATTATAAGTGAATTATTTTTCTCTTCGGATTGTCTTATTAAAAGTAGCTCATTCTAAAATGGTAAAAATTGTGTGGACAAATTTTAACTAAAATAAAAAATCAAACAATATACTGTAGAAATATAATTTTCTTAATTCTAGTTTAAATGGGAAGGAGGTAGTACTCCCTTTATCTCACTTCAATAGTCCAGTTTCTTTTCATTATGGAAATTAAAAAAATTATTGGTTGTATATAAATGAGTAATAAAGTAGTGAAACCCATTAAATTATATATATAGTATTCTTCTATTAAAAGAGAAAGTTGACAATTGAGTGAGACAAAGAGCAAAAAATACTACCTTCATCCCATCAGTGACTTACTTTTTTGGGCACGATTTTTAAAGAATTTATGTTTAAAGGAAAACATGGTGTGACCCACTAATTATTAAGTTTTCTTTTATTCCTTAATTAGCAAACTAAGAAGAGTCATTATAAAAATTGATTTTATTTCAGTGGCCCACCATTTTATTTTTCCATATTTAATAACAAATTTAGTCTTCGAGAAAAATTGGGGCGCCTAATAGTAGTATATTTAAGTTGCCGCCAACAGAAGTGAAACAAAATTTAGAACTAAATTCATTGAATTCAGAAAAGTTGAAAAATCCAAAATTCAAATATTTTATTTATATTCATACCTTTCCCACCGGAATACTTCTATAAATATCAAAAGAAATCACTTCACAACTAAACTGAACTGGTTACTACTACTATTACTACAAGGCCCTCAAAAAAAATTATCTGATGCAGAAAAAAAACTCCATAGCGCAGTAGCTCCTAGAAAATTCCAAAGACGGACATGTAATACGAGGCAAAATGAAGGAAGTTGTAGCCAATTTCAACAGCTCACCTATTGGGAATTTGTATACTGAAAGTAAATTTTATGCTTGTATATAATGTGTTTTATTCTCCTATTTGGTATTTGCACATGTAATCATTTATCTTTTATAAAAGTTAGACTATGTAGTGTGTTGTAGATCACAAAAGACTACTCAATTTGTTGAACTAACAAGATATAAACAGTTATCACAGTTGAGACACCTTTAGGATAAGTTGTAGTTTTAAGCTGCAGTTTAAATAAGAAGTTGTTTGTCTTGGTTGCTTGTCTATACTGGTACGCTGAAGGTGGTGTATTGACGGATCCCAGTGAGATGTGTTCTCTTGACTGACCTTAGTGGAGAACCACTAGTGGAGAAATGAGATCTCGGTGACTTAGCTGGTCCTAAGCTTGGTAAGACTTCAGCTGAGTACATTTGACTATCTATCATTTTGACCTACTATAGTTAACGTCATCGCGACCGGATCTACGTATCTTGGGTGATAGTAGTCATTTGTGGTCAGGCTAGTTATATGTATCTTACAACCGTATCCTTGTAAAATGGGTTGATAATATCCCCTGAGGAACTCGTAAAGATTATCACACAAAACCTGGTCGGTTGATTAAGTTCAGGTGTGTTAATAAAGTCGAGTGGTACTACTCGGGAATATAATAAGATGTTAATTAATTATAACATGTCAGTGAACTTAATTAATTAATGGATATTTTCATCTTAAATACGGAGATCGATTAAGTCTAAAATACATGTTCATGCTCAAATTGGGATAAAGGGGTAAGTCAGCATAGATTCTCTAGTGGAATGAATATGTGTTTATTGATTGATTTTGCTCTGGACTGAGCAAAAATAATTAATTGATTTGAGGCCCAACTTTATTTCTTGTATTGGATCTCTGGTCCGGCTCAATTAGTTGCCTAGTTTTTTATTATCTCTCAGAAGTTATTATTAATAGATTAATGTATTTTTGCATTATTTGATAATATTATTTATCTAAAATTAATTGGTTGAATCAATTAATTGATAAATAAAAGTAGTCCAGCAGATTAATTTATTATATTATGGGTTAATTGACGTGGAAGCTCATTAGGGATATAATCAAATTAATAGACTATAAATATTAATATAATATAAGTTTTTGAAGCATATATATATATATATATATATATATATATTAGCATTATGTTCATAATCAGAATATATATGATCTACACTTACAAACGCATATACGCGCACAAGTGAGAGTGAGAGACAATTAATATATTTTCTTGAGTTTTCTAACCACGCGGAGGAAGAAAAGGGTCGGGACACAGATCAGAAGATTTGAGCAGGAGCATAAATCAGAGCTACAACAACATATGAAGGAGGCAAGTAAATTCCATTGTTCAGAAGATCTGAGCAGTGGAAAGGAAAAACATATTGTATACAAGCATAAAATTTGCTTCCAATATACAAAATCTCAACAATAAGAGAGCAATTGTCCGTAAGCTTGCAGTAGGTATAAGTTGCATTAAGTCCAAGTTTGGAGGTGGGTGAATTCGGGCTTGATCAAAGCCCACACTAGTGTTATTAGGCCTCATCTTAGTGCAGACCACAAACACCTAAGGTTGAAATTTCTATTGAGGCAATAGAATTCGTTAGGTTACAAAATATTTTGAAGTTCAAAAGCATGCATAACACTGTGTATATAAATGAAAAATGATTTTTCCTAACTAAAGAGTCCCACAGATACTACCTTACCAT
The DNA here is from genome assembly GCA_028984105.1 of Lavandula angustifolia. NCBI lineage: Eukaryota > Viridiplantae > Streptophyta > Magnoliopsida > Lamiales > Lamiaceae > Lavandula > Lavandula angustifolia. Next base: position 24,053,953 of record CM054820.1, read on the forward strand.
GAGAGAGCTAGAACCACATAGTACTTGTAAAAGCAAAAGATTTATCCATAATGTCATGTTTATGTGTGCAGTTTGTCATCCTATCTTTGATGCTAATGCGGCAGTAGTGTTTGATGGGAAAATCGACATTTTTCCATTCAAACAACTTTTACCAGCAAAAAGGGCAAGTAAAAATAGGTCTGCTGGTACACTAGAGCTCAAACCTATCCCATTTATAACTAAAAAGGTTATTAAAGCATACTTGATCAATCAAGTAATGGCATCTACACATTTATGTTCTATATGCAAATGTTCAATAGCTATATTTAGTCTAGCATGAATCCTGTATGAATGTCATGTAGTTCAATATGATAGTACAACAAGAATCATGTGATCTTGTTGAATGTCATGTAATCAGTATGTTGGAGATCTTAACATGTACCCTTTGAATCAGTATGTAAAATAAACAAACATGTTATGTTCTGACTTAGTAATTAAATCAATATGTAATTGAACTATTGAAGCATCATGTTATGTGTCATTGATGTTTCAGGTTCTCCCAGCCATAAGGGCAAAATGGCCTAGATGTGCAAGTCGGCTTATCTTTATGCAACAAGATAATGATCAGCCACACATTAAGGACAATGATTTAGACTTTAGGGCAGCAGCCTCCCTAGATGGATTTGACATCCATCTAGGTCGTCAGCCACCAAATAGCCCAAATACAAATATAAATGACTTAGGTTGTTTTTCGTGCTATACAGAGCATACAAATTCAACATGTATGCCACACTGTCCAAGACTTGGTTAATGCAGTGATACAATCATTTGTAGACATATCTCCTATCACTCGTAATAATGTTTTTTTAAGCTTACAGTCTTGTATGATGAAGATTATGAGGGGGAAAGGGCATAATTCTTACAAAATACCCCACATGAAGAAAGAAGCCCTATTAAGACAAGATGCACTTCCAATAAACTTGGAAGTATCTACAAGCTTGGTAAGGAAATGCATCACTTACATGCTTCAATATGGAAGCATGGTAGAGATTGAAACCCATGCAAATATGCTAGGCCTCATTGTTGAAGATTGGACATAAGGACGTTGAAGAAAGATGTAGAATAATGATGGAGTTTGAAGCAGACTTCTTTTTGTGACCGACCCTATGGTTTAGATGCAGACCTCTTTTTGTAACTAATGTAAATGATGTGCATCTTTTGAGTATATATTATAGAGAGAAATAAGAACAACTCTCATCCCTTGATCAAGACTAATAGATGGTCAAGATTAGTTGGAAATAGAATTTCATTAGTGATTTATTTTGTATTGAGGAGCATCAATAAGGGTAAATTGGGAAGGGAGGGAAATGTGCAAATTTCTTATTCCAAAACACCGGTCCAAATTCAAATACACTTCAGAAACATCTCTCTTCCTCTTCCCTCTCCAAAATGGCGATATCGACTCGTGAAGATGGGATTTCATTTCGTATCGTTCCGTGAAGACGTCATCGTTTTCTCCACTGCACTCACTTGAAGACGACGTTGGGTTGTTGTTCCTCGAGAACATGGAATCCAGACGAAAGGGAATCGTCCAATTCAATTCTAAGCTTCGAAGGTATTTCGTGAATGTAAGGTATGTGACGGCAATTAGTTGTGAAGAATCGAATTTGAAGCTTGTTATTTCTTTAATTGAAGGTATGAGTTTGATATTTGGGTTCAAAATCGATTAACTAGGGTTTCGATTTTGTGGCTGGGTTTGTTCTTATTTCTTGTGAAGAATTGAATTTGAAGCTTGTTATTTCTTGAATCGAAGGCATGAGTTTGATATTTGGGTTCAAGATCGATTAACTAGGGTTTCGATTTTGTGGTTGGGTTTGTTCTCATTTCTTGTGAAGAATCGAATTTGAAGCTTGTTATTTCTTGAATCGAAGGTATGAGTTTGATATTTTAGTCTCTGAATTTGTGACATTGTTTGGATGTTTGTTACATTCATAAGTGTGTGGTTCACGCACTTCAAATTTGTGTGCACATTTAGACTAAAATTTGTGCATATATCTCTTTGAGAATCTGATGCTTTTCTGTAAGTTTTGTGTGCACATTTAGAGTCAAATTCATGCATATTTTGTGTATATGCAATTTGTATTATTTTTTATTAATGAATCAGGTATCACAATATTAGAGACCTTAGAGGTGTTGATAGATCATTTGAAGTTGCAAGATTGTGAAAATAAACTACATATATATAAGGTCACTTCCCTCATCTAATATATGTTTGTGGTTATATAAATCATAGGATTTGTGGAAGTTATAGATGCATGATTGAATACTTATTTGCTTTAGTAAATCTAGTATGAATATTCTGCACTTTCTCTAGCTATATGAAGATGTATTGCAGCTTAGTAAATCTGTGGTGTGAAAACATTATGCACTTTGAAATAAGTTTGTGCTATCATCATTCTATTCCTATCTGCAAATATAAGTATAAGATTATGCACATCTGTTATGCATAGGTTTAACATTCTCGTAGTTACTAGCTTTTGTGTTCTATCAAGTTTGCGTAAAGATTTGTGTTCTAACATTTATGACATGTTCATGTTTAGTAAGTGTTGGATATGAGTCAGTAGATGATACTCAGCTGTTGTTCGGTTAAAAGAAAATTGGGGGAAATCATAGTAGTACTATGGAATTGAAGATCCCAAAACCTAGCTGATATCAGTAGATTAGTGTGTCGTTAGGATTAGCTGATGTATAGGTTAAACTTGATGCATTGTTTATTATTTTTTTGTCTAAGTCCTGTACGGGGTAATTGTTGAACTGATCTTCTGTCGAAGATACTTTTCAGAACCCCACGTCATCAGTGTAATCGCTTGTGTTCTTCGGTCGCCACCGATCTTCCACTCGGTCGAAGACAAGCGCATCACCGACAAATCATCGAGAGAAGACTACTCCCACCGATAGTCATCGCGTAAGAACGTAAACAAGCACAGTACCTTCGCAGTCGCCAGCTGACCTACTCAGTAGATGCCCTGTCAGCCGACTCAGCTAAAGAAGACAGAGACTTTTCAGTCTACTGTATCCTACGGAAAGCGACCCAGCTATTCAAGTCTTTTCGAAAAGTTCAGCAGAAGACATACGAGGTTGTTGAATGATCAACTCTGACATTCTCACCAACTACAAACCTCAACCAATGAGAAGCCGACAACGCCTACCTACTCTACACAGTAAAGCTGCTCTCATGAACAGTGCATTAACTGCCCTGCTGCAACAAGTTCGAATTAATGGCCGTTTTTCTTGGAAGCTTGTGACACGTGGCATCGTCGTCTCCAACGGATATATGCCATAACTCACAACTATAAATAGAGAAGTTTTTGAAGCTCCGAGAGACGGAATTTTAAAAAGGGACAAGCTCAAGTTCATAAACGCTCTAGAACACTCAAAGATCATCCAGAGGAAAACTTGCGTACTCAGAAGATTTCTCAGTTTTTCTCTCTAGAGTTCTTACTTCCCTTTCTTCTCTAGACTAAGCTCATTGTCATATTTATAGCTTAGATTCGAAGGAGTTCACATTTAGTGAATTGTTCTTATTGTAAGAACTCCTTCTCAGTTGGAGAAAATTCCCTTCCCTTTCAGACTTAGGTTTGGATTGTAAAGTCGCTAAGGACTATAACTTAGAGGGAACCGTCCAAAGGCACGCATATCCCCGCCGAGGCTTGCTTAGAATAATCAACAAGTTCTCCTGCCTTGTTCAGGACCGTGGACGTAGGATCTTGCGTATCCGAACCACGTTAAGTCCCTTGTGTTCTTTTACTGTTTTATTGCATATCATTCAACTGACTTGTAAATCATAAGCTTGCATAAAACGTATTTTATAAAGCGCACAGCCAAAAGATTTAATTTGCTAAAACGTGTTTTCACAAGAGACGAATTCCGGGCCCCACACTTTCCGCACAACAGTCTCCGACTGATTCTCAAAGTACTGACAATAGTCAGTAGGAGAGAGGTCAGTAGCTGACTCACTCTGTCCCGCGATCGAAGGCTTATTTGGCGCACTCGTTCATCGGTTGCAATCATCGCCTCACCGACCTTCATTGAGAAAAAGAAACCGAGCTCGGTGTATTCACCCCCCCCTCTACACCTGACTTATCGTCTCCGGACCAACAATTGGTATCAGTGCACACGGTGTTCAACTGATCGCCGGTTCTGAAATATTGATCCTCTCGAACTGATCCTGAAAACCGTTTTCACTGCATAAGCATCTTTTCAGCATCCTTATACTCTTACTCTTACAATGTCTGATATGTCAGGTATTAGGATGGTACCGATGTTCTCAATAGAGAACTACACGGTATGGCGCGTACGTATGGAGGCACACCTAACGTCACTCCACGACAGCATGTCAGATGTCCTAGAGTCAGGACCGATCATTCCCATGATCGACAGCGTAGTATTTGCTGCTGGAGGAGGCGTGGGAGCACAAACTGGTGCTAAGGTTCCCAAAGATAAAACTGCCTTCATGCCTGAAGAAAAGAAGTTGCACAACCTTGACCGAGTTGCACGTAATGCCATACTGACTACGCTCAGTGACTCACACCTCGGAATGGTACATGATTGCAAAACGGCGAAAGAGCTATGGGACGCCTTGGGCAGACCGAGCCATGGAACCCCTCGTATCAAAGAAAACAAGCTCGAACTAGAGCTTCAGAAGTTCGACGCATTTGCAATGGAGCCTACTGAAACCATTGATGAGCTGAGTGTCAGATTCACCAATCAAGTCAATGTCATCAATGGGCTGGGGAGGTAGTTCACCAACAAGGAGATGAACACCAAGATCTTGAGAGCGTTACCCCGACAGAAGTGGCTTCCATTTGCTACTTATTTACGTCGCTACGATCTAAATGCTCTAACTCCCGATGTTATATTTTCGTAATTAAAATCGGAGGAATTCGAGCATAGCCTACCCCAAAAGTGCTTAAGCGCTCCAGCGACACACGGTTCGACCACGCCTTCAAGGCAACGACAAGCAATACCGGAGCCAAGCCTATTTCCTCAAGCAAAGCCGTGGCCACATCGGAGCAAAGTCTTCCGAGACTTCGGCCCCGACCAGCCTAGCACCGATGGCTCTCAAATATCGGAGGGAAAAGGAGAGAGTCGAAAGCCGAGGAAATACAACCGAGATTCTTCTTCGGGTAAGAAAGACTATCATAAGAAAGAAGAATCTAATCCTTCTACCGAATGCAGGAAATCGGAGTCTCGCCGCGTCCGTCTAAAGACTCAGCTGGTAAGAGCAGCAGAACATCCACCTGCTACAACTGCAAGATGGAGGGACACTATCAGTACGACTGTCCCGAACTCTCAGTTGCTCAAAGAGCAGAACGGTAGGCCAGGAGAAAGAAATTCGCCGAGAGACGGCAGGCCTATATAGCCGGAGAGATATCCGACAACTCCATTGAGGAGGATACATTCATGTATTCTTCTGAAGACGAAGCCGCATTCGTCGCAGTTGAGGTCGCAGAGACAGTTCCTGATGAGTCAGCCGAATACTGTCTGATGGCCGGAGAAGAGGCTGAGGTGCATAAGGACCCGTGGATAGTGGACAGCGGCTGCTCGAGACACATGACTTACCAGAAGAGCCTGCTGACCAACTACGTACAAGAAGATGGTCCCAGAATTGAATTCGGTGACAACTCAAAAGGCTACACAAGGGGATATGGAACGCTGAACATTGGGACTGCCACAGTTCCAAGAGTAACATATGTTGAAGGACTTCAACATAATCTCCTTTCGCCGACCAATTACGTGATAATCTTAACAGAGTAATCTTTGACGCTGGTTTCTGTGATATTGTTGACAAATCTACAGGGAAAACAGTGTTATCAGGTTCGCGGAGGAAGAACATCTATGTTGCAAACTGGAATACCGCAGAACCTGAGGCTTGCTTGCTCGCAAAGACTAAATCAGGTGGCAAGTCAAGCTGGCTATGGCACAAGAGACTCAGCCACCTGAACTTCAAGACCATGAACAAGCTTGTCAAGAACTCTAAAGTCAGAGGACTGCCCAACGAATCATTTATCAAAGACAGAAATTGTGAAGCGTGCCTGAAGGGAAAGCAAACAAAGAGTAGCAATCCACCTATTCCGTCACCTTCCACTGATGGAATCCTTCAGCTGCTTCACATGGACTTATTCGGGCCAGTCTCTCCAGTGACTATAAGAGGCAAGAAGTATGCCCTCGTCATCATAGACGACTACTCAAGATATACTTGGGTCATCTTCATCGCCAACAAATCTGATGTTCAGACTGAGTTACCTAATCTACTGAAGAAACTCAGTGTGGAAAAGAACATCAAGATTAAGAAGATACGCTCGTCAGGGAACAGAGTTTATGAACTCATTAGTTAAAGTGTACTTGCGATAAAGAGGGAATTCAAGCACGAGACATCAGCGCGCACACCCTCAAAGAAACGGACTTGCCGAACGTAAGAACGTAACACTCAAAGAAGCGAGCAAGAACGCTCCTCGCAGACTCGGGACTACCCTCAAAGTTTTGGGCCGATGCTAATGACACCGCTCGTTACACTCGGGAATCGCTCACTACCGACACAAAGAACACATGAAGACGCCTTACGAACTGTGGAAAGGGAGAATTCCTTCTATTTCTCATTTTCATATTTTCGTCTGTCCTTGCTTTATCCACAATAATGGGAAAGATCAGTTGAAGGTCTTTGATAGCAAATCTGATCAAGGAGTATTCTTAGGATACTCTCGAGTCAGCAAAGCATTCAGAGTCTTTAACTATCGGACTCTTTGTTGGGTGATGATTCCATCCTCAGCACTGTTACTCTTAGTGGGAAATGATTCGGTCTTAGACACTGATCTTAAGCTCAGTAGCCTTGTGCTCTGTACTTGTCTGAAGATTTGAAGATCACAAAACCCTATCTGATTGGTGAACCATTCCGTTGTATATGTTGTTTGTCTCTGAGGTTTCAGACTCAGTAGACACTCTGCTCTGGTCAAGGCGCTCAGTAGCTTATTTGCCTCAGCACCAGTGTAGAAGACTCAGAGACTCTTCAGGAATTGGATACCCTGAAAGTGGAGAATCAGAGACTTTCTCAGGAGAGTCAGGTTGCTACTGAGGCCGAAGGACTTGTGTTGAGACTCAGGGAGGAGATAAACTCTCTGATGGCCAAGTCTCAGCATCAAGAAGATCGGATTTCAGTTTTGACCAATGACTTGACTCAGAAAGATACTAAACTGAGTCTACTGAAGCAAGAAATGTCAGGACTTCAAACCAAGCACGACACACTGAAGAAAAGTGATGATGTCTGGAGGAGCCTGATGACTGAGCGTTACATGGGCGCTGAAAAGAAGCTGGAGGCTATGCTCGCAAGCAACAAGCCCAAGCATTGCAAGGAAGGACTTGGCTTCAACCGGGAAGCTTCCTCATCTCGCCCCCGTTCGCTCGTAGTGCGTCTTACCGATAGGTTTGTTCGAGGGGAAACAATCAATGCAAATCTACCGAACCCCTCAAAGAAAGAACAAACGAAGATGAAAGCACCTCATCCTAAGTATCGCACACCGACCGTAAGATCGGACCCGCACACCCCGGTTCAGTCAAGGGGGAACTAGCAGAGTTAAGTGGGCTGATCAGTATGGACCACCTCAGTTGACACATCCAGCTCAGTATGGGTCATATTACTATGATCCTATAGTCAGAGAAGGTTCCAAGAGTCAGAAAAAGAAGAAGAACGCACAAAAGGCAAAGGTCAGCAGTCCACCAGCTCAGAAGATCCGGACTCCTGAACCTGAGAAGCCTAAGAAGTCGGCCTCGACCGGTCCAAAGTGGTCAAGTTTGTTGACTCAAACGGAAAGAAGTTGTCTGAAACCACCAGGGTTGTTAGACAAATTTAGGTTACAAAAGCTAACATCTAAGGACCCAAAATCAAAAATAAAGGGTACCTGAATATAATTTTGTTTTGCAGGTGCATAAAGACCCATGGTATGTGGACAGCGGATGCTCAAGACACATGACATACCAAAGGAGTCTACTGAAGAATTATATTACTGAAGATGGACCCAGAATCGAGTTTGGAGATAATGCCAAAGGCTACACGAGAGGATACGGCACACTCAGCATAGGAACTGCCAACGTTCCTAGAGTATCCTATGTTGAAGGACTTCAGCATAATCTTCTCTCTGTTAGTCAATTTTGTGATAACTCGAATAGAGTGATTTTTTACGCTGGTTTCTGTGATGTCATTGATAAATCTACAGGGAAAACAGTCTTATCAGGTTCACGCAAAAAGAATATCTACGTGGCTGACTGGAACTCAGCAGAACCTGAAGCTTGTTTGCTGGCGAAGAATGAAAACAGAACGGGATGGCTATGGCATAGAAGGCTCGGCTCATCTCAACTTCAAGACGCTCGAAGCAAACTAGCTAGGAACACTCTAGCAAGAGGACTCGCCGAATGAGGTGTTCAAAGAAAGACACTCTAGGTGAAGCATGTCTGAAGGGAAAGCAAACGAAGAATCAAAATCCAACAGTTCCATCTCCTTCCACTGATGGAATCCTTCAGCTGCTACATATGGATTTGTTCGGTCCAGTCTCTCCCGTGATGATCAGAGGCAAGAAGTATGCTTTAGTGGTCATAGATGACTACTCGCGCTACACATGGGTCATTTTTATTGCCAACAAGTCTGACGTCAAAACAGAGTTACCAAAGCTTCTGAAAAGGCTCAGTGTCGAGAAGAACACCAAGATCAGAAAAATACGTTCAGACAGAGGAACTGAGTTCCTTAATTCCATGGTAGAGGAGTTCTACGAAGCAGAAGGAATAGAGCATGAGACATCGGCTGCTCGCACACCTCAGCAAAATGGAGTTGCTGAACGAAAGAACAGAACTCTCAAAGAAGCAGCTAGAACTCTAAATTCTGGGCAGAAGCTACTGACACTGCATGTTACACTCAGAATAGATCTCTACTGACAAAGCAGCATAAGAGGACACCATATGAACTATGGAACGGCAGGAAGCCTTCTCTATCTTATTTCCATATCTTTGGTTGTTCATGCTTTATCTACAATAATGGGAAAGATCAGCTGAAGACTTTTGATAGCAAGTCGATCGTGGAGTATTCTTAGGATACTCTCGGGTCAAAGAAAGCTTTCGGAATATTCAACTATCGGACTCTTTGCGTGGAGGAAAGCCCTCATGTTGTTTTTAACGAGTTTGCTATCGAAGACAGGAGCAATAACTCAAATTCCGAATCCGAGGACATCGAAGAGACGCCTACAGGATCTAAGCTTAAAGAACAAACCTCGAAAAGATCCAAACTATGTTGGGATGATGATTCGGACGAAGAAACCGAAGACAAATCTATCGAATCTCAACCAGAAGAGCAAGTAGCCGAGCAGATTGATTCTCCCGAACGTAATCAATCCCGGGTGACTCAGGTCGATGAGGAAACCGTTGAGGTAACCGAGACCACTACCGAGAATAACAACTCGGGGGGAACATCCAAGAATGTTCCCGAGCCGAATGCCCCCGAACCTCGGTGACTCAAGAGATCATACTCTTATCACCGAAATTCTTCAATCTCGTGAATAGTACAACCGAAATGCCTAACTCACCTACTATCTCGTGTTGAACAAATTTCGGATGAAGAGTTAAAACATCGTAGATCGTGGCTAGATGCTCACACTGCCGATCTTATAATTAGAGATCCTTCAAAGACATGTCAAGACAAGATCCAGATTCTCGTCAAGGAGAAAGCGCATTATTTTCCCCGCTTCTTGTCTACCGAAGAGCCTCGTGAATATTGAGGATGCACTTAACGATGCCGACCGGATTATTGCTATGCAGGAGGAGCCGAATCGGTTCACGAGAAACGAAGTATGGGAGCTTGTAGACGGACCCCGACATCAACATGTCATTGGAACCAAATGGGTCTTCAAGAACAAGCGAGATGAAAACAACGTTATAGTAAGGAACAAAGCAATGCTCGTGGCAAAAGGCTACTGTCAAGCCGAGGGAATAGATTTCGATGAAACATTTGCTCCAGCTTGCAAGATTGGAGGCCATAAGACTATTCCTTGCCTACGCAACACATCAAAGATTCGTAGTCTATCAAATGGATGTGAAGTCTGCGTTCTCGAACGGCGCATCGAAAGAAGAAGTCTATGTGGAACAACCGCCCGGCTTTCGCCAGGGACATCAAGTATATAGACTCGTAAAGGCTCTTTACGGGTTAAAACAAGCACCCGTGGCTTGGTACGATACCCTGTCGTAGTTTCTTCTTCGTAAAGGTTTTCGTAAGGGCACAATAGATCGCACGTTGTTCAAGCATTCGACCGGAAGACGACTTATTACTTGTGCGGATCTACGTGGATGACATCATATTCGGATCAAAGAATGTCATCATGTGTCAATAATTTGAAAAGATGATGAAGGATAAATTCGAGATGTCAATGATGGGAGAAATGAACTACTTCCTTGGTTTTCAAGTCAAGCAATCAAAAAGGGAACGTTCATCAACCAAGGCAAATACACTCGAGACCTCATCAAAAGATTCGGCCGCACATCCGGCAAATCTATCAAGATCCCGATAAATACGAATATGAAGATCGATCTTGATAAGGAGGGAGTATCATGAGACCAAACCGAATATCATGCTATAATTGGTTCATTATTATATTTAACGACTACTCGTCCCGACATAACTTATGCTGTAGGTGTTCGTGCTCGATTTCGTGCGAATCCGAAGCGAGCTATATGGACTCAAGCAAAGAAGATTCTCCGCTATCTCCGAGGAACACCCGACATGGGTTTATGGTATCCAGCTGATGATAATATTGAACTAACTGGCTATTCTGGATGCTGACTATGCAGGATGTAGAATTGACCGAAAATCAACTTCAGGAACATGGCAGTTCCTTGGCAGCAAGCCGATCTCATGGTTTTCAAAGAAACAAAGACTCGAGAGCTACGTCGACTACCGAAGCCGAATACATGGCTGCCGGAAGTTGTTGCGCCCAAATCCTTTGGGCCGAGACAAAGAATGAAAGACTATGACGTCATTCGGAATGAAGTGTCGATCTTCTCGCGATAGTACCGGTGCCATTGCAATCACTCGTAATCTTGTACTACACACGAGATGCAAGCACGTGGACATCGACATCACTTCATTCGTGACCATGTCGAAAAGAAGGATATCGGGATGGAAAAGATCCATACCGACAAACAAAGGGCCGATATACCGACCAAGCCTCTAGCCGAATCCGTATTCGAGAGAACTTTCGAAGAGAGCTAGGTCTGTTGGACCCTACCGACCCCGGGCCAGCAATAAGGTTTCAGGGAGAGGAACATTCCAGTGAGGGGGAATGATCACTCTTAGTACTGAATATATTCAGTACGTAGAGATTCAGAAACCATCTACACGAGGTATCAGCTGACTACTATGTTCAGCTGACAGGTTTGCGGATCTCTACTCAGTAGTAATTTATATTACAGAATCTTGCATTTATGACAAAGATTCAGCATGATATTAATATCTCTTGGTTTGTCTTTATTATTAACGGATTTCATTTAATGCACGACATTCCATAAATAAGCTTGCTGAACTCTGCGCGCATTTAATGCATGTCTTTTCACAGTTACTACTTAGGCTATTTTACAACTGGCTTTGAATTAGGCGGCATATGTGATCATTACCTTTTATAATATTGAATCTTAACCGTCCATCTCATAAAGTAGGTTTAAACTCAGCCTTAGATCGATAACTGTTCATCTTCTAGATATGCATATATTTCGATCAAATCTTAAGAACCGCCATATTCGCACTTAACATATCTTACCTCCGAAAAATCTGAGAATACCTTTTTGCAAAAACCCTCATTTGCTTACTTTCACTTCGATCAAATTCTCGGTATACCTACATGAAGTTACTTATGTGTTGATCATTAGTGATTGGTATCATATATAAAAATGTTTTATTTAAAAATCGATACCGATAACGGCCTTTGTGTAACAGTACAATGGCGGAAACCAATATCTCCGTGATCTCTCCAAGCAGATATGCGAGAATATTTTGGAGAAGGATCGCGTGTGGTTTGAACCCACCATGGATTTCTACTCGTGCGATCCGGAGTATATGGATGAGATCTTCTCGCTCGCGCGAGTCGTGGCCGGAGAAATTTCTGTCTAAGAGGCCTACTTTCTTCCTCCCGAGACAAGGTTGCATAATCGTACTTGAATTCGGACGTTGTGTCGAAGATATAGTGGTGAAGTTCGTTGCTCATTCCATTAAAGACGCCACTACGGAGCCGGAGCGTATGTCCATCAAGGAAGCCCCGAAGCGGAGCTTTGATCCGCCCTCCGAAGGAATTAGTACAGCTTGGGTACGGAGACGACGGAGTTGATGAATATCTTACCGTCTTCCGTGGAAAGCCCACTACTTTCGTAGCCGCTTTTCCGAAGAACAAAGATGTTGCCTCGGTTCGGGGCACTTGCTTACATTGTCACACGCCTACCGACAAGTCAAGCGGGGTCGTTTGACCAAGTGTCAAGGCCAAAGATTCGATGATGATGGCCATATACGACCGAGCCCGGATTAATTGGGACGAGTTCTTTCTCCGTGAATTCATGGCTCAAGCTACTAAGTTCGACAAAGCATCGAATATGCTGAGCGCCAAGGGCAAGTTGCCGTATGGACTCAAGCCGTCCATCATGATTGAAGATTTATGTGGATCTCGAGCCTATCACCTACAGATGACAAGGAGTACTTCAATATGAAGAAGGTCGATTTCACAACAGGACGAGAAGCGCTTCAAAGAATAGGGTCGGGACCCTTAGCGGATCATTCAAGCAATCTAAGCCTCAAGCAGTTACGCCTACAAAGAAAAGAACCCCTCCCGCAAAAACTCCTAAGGCACCGACGAAGAAACCGAAGAAAGCCTGGTAAGGTGCCGCCATGCGAGGAGGTTCCGAAGTGCCTGCCGAACGGGCTCCCGAGAGGACTACTCGCCCTCGCACTGGGTTGATGAGTCCGAGTCTTCCGAGAAGACTCGGCCGGTGGAGAAGATCGTCTCCATTGAAAGGGACCAAGGGGATGCTTCTGAAGCTCAGAGCGCAGATATTCAGCGCCTAGACAGCCCCCTTTCCGTTCGTCCACTCAGCTCAGTCCCGCCAACTGAAGAACTAAAGTCTCACATTGACTTGGAGTCTGAGACTGCATCTGAAGGTGAATCGACCAGGATGGAAGCCTCATTGATCTTATCTCGAGCAACCCGCGAGATCCTTCAACAGATACCGGAGCTTGCTGATCATTCAGACTTGATGATCATTGCCAAATCAGCAAGGCTCCACATGCTTCTACGCTTTCAGGAGTGGCCACATCTACTTCGCCTTGTTCTCCACTACTCCTGTCAGCAACTCCATGAGGAGGAGATGAAGTTGAGGCAGCAAATAGGCCACTCAGAGCCTGCTGACCTTAGCACCATGGAGAATCTGAGGGCCGCTATGCTTGCGATGATACATGACAAACAAGCAGAAGGCTCAGCACCCTCAGATGGGTCAGATCATGACGACCAGGACCCACCCAAGGATTCAGGCCCTGGACAACCTGATGAGGGATCACTCCAGGACAAGGATACACATGCTGACATTCCTGATATTCCACTCAGTATCCTTGGACCTAAGAAGTCCACGGCTGGTGCTTCGTCCTCAGCAGAGCCCGCTCAGCTCTTGCTGCAGTCGACTTTCGAAGCAGCGCCCAGCCAGACCGCAAAGAGATCTCGATCAGTGGCTAAGGCCTTAAATCGAGATCTTGCGAAGGCTATCCATCGTACATGGAAGTAAACTGCTCAAGCCACGACTAATGAACTTCAGGGGCTGAAGTCTTCTGTTTCTCAATCAGCCGCCCCTGATGTTTCTGCGCTTATTTCGGACGCATTGTCTCGGGACAGGTCCAATTTGAATCTCATCTCAGGATCTTTCAGGAGAGCCAAGCCAAACTACTTGAGGAATTTCAGGCTTCCAAATTGGCTCATACTGAAGCTATTGCAGAACAATCCCAAGCCACAGACATAAGATTTGATAATATTCAACCGGTCCCGGAGGATAAGATCTCCCGAGAAGCCGAATGATTTTAAGGGCCGCAAATCGAACTCTCCTACAAGCAATACAATGAAGCTCGACTTCCCGAGAGGAACGAGTTGCATGAGGCACTCGATGCACCTTAAGGATCAAATTCGGGCTGTCAACCTCCTTCAACACTTCGAAAAAAGGTACTTATCCCTACCCCAGCTGCTATTGATGATGCCAAAAAGGGGGAAAGTGAAAGAGGGAAGAAAAAGAGTACCGAGCCAAAGAAAAGGCAAGAAACATAGTACTTGAGAAGCCTACTCCTACAAAAACCACAAAATCTACAAAATCTACTAAGGGGGAAGCTACACCGAAGTCATCTCGGACTCGGCTCGACGGGGTGAGGCCCGTGGGTGTCCCAACTGCGAGCACACCGAGACCGGCCCAAGTGGCTCAGGATCCCGGGCTACTCATGCAACCTGCACTCCTACTAATATCATCAAGGAGGTTGCGTAGTATGCCGAACGTAAAGAGGACTCGATGATGAAGAAGAGGTTCCTCTACCTCTACCTGTTCAGGGGAAAAGGTAAGAAAGTAATGGATCTCCCGACCCCTCCAAAGAAAGAAGAAAACCAAGAGATATATTTCGCCGAGGAGGAGGCTCGGATAGCGGCCGATGAGAAGCTCGCTAGGGAGATTGCCGATGCCGAAGCCGCCAACAAGCCAAAGTCTAAGCCTCGCTAAAGGAAAGACAAAGGTACCAAAGACGCGGTGGAAAGAAGAAAGCGCCCGCTAGGTTGCCTCCCGTAAAACTCGAATCGAGGATGATGAAGATAGGGAGAGGCAACAACAACAAGAAAAAGGCACTCAACAGCAAGGTACGTCCAAAAACAAATCCAAGACCTCTGCCGACTCCGAACAAGCTCCTCGTAAGCCTCAAGAGCAAGATGCGAAATTGAAGCAATATTCGCTCGGATGGAGAGATATCTCTACCGAGGAGAGGAAGCTAGACAGCTAGAGGCCGCCAGGCAGGAGGATACATTGTGGCACCTCGAGGCACTCGAATTGCACGAGCAAGAGGCCAGGCTGAGAGTTCCTTCGAAAGCTGACATTCCTTACCGATACAGAAGGTTCAGGAAGCCAACTGATCTGAAAACACATAGATGGCCGAGATCAGACGAATGGATGCCTATTCAATTCAATCAGAGATGGGAATCGGCCAAGATTGAGTTTATCAAGAGAAATTATTTCTGGAGATTCTGGCCTGAAATGTCTAAGGCTGATACCTACGTCGAGTGGATGGTCATTCTCGAACCCGATCTTTACCCATATTTGCACGTGAGCCGTAACTGAAGGGGTAGTAGTCAGCGTTCCTGAAGCAAGAATCATTCCTCCACCCAGAAGACAAGACGACTCAGTCCATCTCGGAGTAATTGAACGAGAAGTGAAGAATGCTGCGATGAACAGAGGTCTAGAACAAGATGATCCAGCAGACTTCGCTAATTACTTGAAGCTGAGGAAGAACACGTTCAGAATGTATGGAGTCCCACTGCCTGAAGATCAATCTCAAGGTTTCATGAATAGGATTCAACAGTTTAAGGGTTCTCCTCCTTTGTTCTCTTCTTAGCTTAGCAAGATTTGTATTGTACTTAACTGACTATCATATATATACAATCTGCTTTTTGGCTTTGACAACTACTTGTTGTCTAAATAGCCGTGTTTGCTTTATGCTTTAACACTCATAATCACTGAAGTGATTACTGACACACACACACTTTGTTTATTTACCTGTCAGTTTTTGCTCGGTTAGATTTCTGGTAGACTAGACTTTCATAGAGTTATTATTTCTCATAGGGGGAAATTGTTGCTTGAGGGAAATTGTTGTAAATGGGGAAATTGTTCTGCTCTGTCTCCCTCAGTAGTCTAGCACTTACCAGACAACTCCACTGATCCTTCTTGTAATTATGTAAGGAGCTCTGTTCCTGAGTAAGTTAGTGTTTAGCATAGATGATAGGTTTTGGCATCATCAAATAGGGGGAAATTGTTGGGTGATGATTCCATCCTCAGCACTGTTACTCTTAGTGGGAAATGATTCGGTCTTAGACACTGATCTTAAGCTCAGTAGCCTTGTGCTCTATACTTGTCTGAAGATTTGAAGATCCCAAAACCCTATCTGATTGGTGAACCATTCCGTTGTATATGTTGTTTGTCTCTGAGGTTTCAGACTCAGTAGACACTCTGCTCCGGTCAAGGCGCCGTAGCTTATTTGCCTCAAGCACCGGTGTAGAAGACTCAGTGATACTTGGACTCGCAGAGCAAGATATCGAGAGAGTCGATCCGAACCGAACTCGCAGGAGTAGTTCATCGAACTCGGAACCGATCTTCGATAGACTTATCTCACTGTCTATCTACCGAATACAAGGTCGACTCAAGATCGGCGGATAATCTTCCGAATTGTCGATCTTTTTGAAATGCAATCCGCATAGTCATATACGAGGAAGAGAGAAGTCGCCTTCAATTAGCCTCGAAGTCCGTTCTGTCTCAACCACTTTATTCACCTCGACAAATGACAAGCATACACGTGTCATCCTACCTACTAAAGCTGCAAGTCAACACTTTTCGGAAAAGGAGGAAAAGGCAATGTTACCTACGTCAAAAAGAGCCGTTTGCTACCAAAAGAGAGAGAGAGAAGAAGATCGTCTCCAACGGATCTATTTCAATCTCTGCTCTATAAATAGAGGGATTATTCAAGAAGAATGCACCGAATGCACGTATCTAGAGCAAAAATCAAGAAAGCATTCAACGAGCAAAGAACCCAAAGAACAAAGTCTTAGCAAGAACTCGAAGAACAATCTTCCGGCGAAAGACTACATTCTAGCTCATAGGGAATCAAGCTGAACCGACATACAAAGCCTCTAGTATCCAATCGACGTTACACGATCTTATAGCTTACCTTCAGCTGTTCGTCGATCTAGAAGCTACTCACTCATATTCCCTATCCCTCTAACCCTAAGCTCAACCGTTCTTATCTATAGCTTAGACGAAGGAGTTCACCTTTGAACCCGATCCTTATTGTATAAGGACTCCTTCACTGTTGGAGAAAGTTTGTCAAACACTTCTAAGTTTGATGTTTGTAAACTGAGACTTGGATCAGTATAAAAACCAAGACGCGGCTTTGCCCAGTGCGCAAGCTGACTGAGACTAACTCAGGATAAATAATAGCCTCCCGATCTTTCGGGACAGCCGGACGTAGGATTTGAGCGATATCCGAACCACTTTAAAAATCCCGTGTCTCTATTGCTTTCTTGATCGTTGCATTGATTTTACTATTCATACCGAACATCTTATTTAAAATCAATCAACCGTCTCAAAGATACCGAACTTTATATCTACTGAACTGAGACTTTCATAAAACGTTTTCACCACTCAACTGATTTGGGCCTACACACATTTTCGCACGCTGAACTCTTACTGTAGATACTGAATTTCGACTCGGCCGCCTAGCGGATCTCGCAGTGAGTCGGACTCTTTGCCGCACACGATTCGTAATACTGTTTGGTCTCGCCGAACCGTTTTTAGTCGACACCATCCTGAATAGGACTGTTCGTGTTCGAAGTTGAGAAATCGAATCAGGTGTATTCACCCCCCCCTCTACACCTGACCGTACACTCGGGACCAACAATTGGTATCAGAGCAGGAGTTCTTAAGACTCTTGTCATTCTGAAACTGGTCTATTGAACGGATCCGGAGAAAACGTTTTCACTGCATATCACTCTACATTCATATCTTTATCTTCTATGGCTGATATGTCAGGTATAAGGATGGTACCCATGTTCTCAGTAGAGAACTATGGAGTATGGCAAGTCAGAATGGAGGCTCATCTGACTTCTCTCCACGATAGCATGACTAAAGTGCTTGAGGAAGGACCTATCGTTCCCATGATCGATAGTGTTGTAACTCAAGACCAAGCTGGAGGAGGAGGAATGGTGACCGGGAAGAAGATTCCCAAAGACAGAAGTCTCTTCACTCCTGAGGAGAAGAAGCTACACAACTTAGACCGTGTTGCCAGAAACGTTATACTGACCACCCTTAGTGATTCTTATCTTGGCAGGGTTCTGGAATGCAAGACTGCAAAAGAACTCTGGGACGCCCTAGCGCTACTGAGTCTGGGGGACTCGAAGATTAAAACTAACAAGTTAGCGCCGGAACTCCAAAAGCCGGAAAGCCTCTCTCTCATGCCCAGTGACAAAATTGAAGATCTAAATGTCGGATTCACGAATCGATGAACTCCATCAACGGGCCGGGAAAGACATTCAAGAACCGAGAAATGAATCGAAGATACCGAGGGCACCGCCTGACGTACACCGGACACCTTTTGCCACTTTATTGCGACATTCTGACTTAGATGTTGTGTCTCCTGACCATATCTTTTTAGAATTACAGGCAGAGGAGTTTGAGTTCGACGACCCTCAAAGAAAGCCGAGAGCCGAAGCCGACACAAAGATTGATCATGCTTTCAAAGCGTCGGTCAAGACAAAGATCTCCCGCGACGAGCAAGACGACGAGTAAGACCGAACCTTCACTCAACGACCTACAAGAAGGGAATCGCTCGAAGTACGCGGCGCTCGCCGTGAAATATCGAAGGAGAAGGAGCGACGCAGAAAAGTGACTAAAGCCTATCGGGAAACAAAAGGTAAGTCAAATTATATGTCAAAACACACTCCCGATTCTCAATCTTCCGAATGCGAAAGAAGGATGACTCGTAACCATCAAAGAATAGCGAAAGCAAAGAAGAAAGAGTCATCGCTTGCTACAATCGCAAGAAGCCGTGACACTATCAATATGACTGTCCCGAGCTCGGTAGTGCTGAACGCGCAAGCACGTAAGGCAAGGAGAGAGAAATTCGCCCGAAAAGACAATCCTACATAGTCGGCGAAATCTCGGGCGACTCGAAGAAGTCGACTCCTTTATGGATTCATCGGATGATGATGCGGCTTTCATGGCCCTAGAGCTTGAAGTCGAAGAAACAATCGAAAAGTGCCTATGGCGAGCGAAGAGGATGAGGTAAACTCTCTTGAACCGGTCAATTCCTCTTCACACCGCACACACGACACTATTTCAAAGTGCGAAGAGAATTTGGACGTTGCGACCGCATACGAAGATCTGCTCGACGAACAAATTCGGATGAGTCTGCAGCTCAGTAAGACTCTTCAGGAATTGGATACCCTGAAAGTGGAGAATCAGAGACTTTCTCAGGAGAGTCAGGTTGCTACTGAGGCCGAAGGACTTGTGTTGAGACTCAGGGAGGAGATAAACTCTCTGATGGCCAAGTCTCAGCATCAAGAAGATCGGATTTTAGTTTTGACCAATGACTTGACTCAGAAAGATACTGAACTGAGTCTACTGAAGCAAGAAATGTCAGGACTTCAAACCAAGCACGACACACTGAAGAAAAGTGATGATGTCTGGAGGAGCCTGATGACTGAGCGTTACATGGGCGCTGAAAAGAAGCTGGAGGCTATGCTCGCAAGCAACAAGCCCAAGCATTGCAAGGAAGGACTTGGCTTCAACCAGGAAGCTTCCTCATCTGCCCCCGTTCGCTCAGAAGTGCGTCTTACTGATAGGTTTGTTCGAGGGGAAACAATCAATGCAAATCTACCGAACCCCTCAAAGAAAGAACAAACAGAAGATGAAAGCACCTCATCCTAAGTATCGCACACCGACCGTAAGATCGGCACCCGGACACCCCAGTCGGTCAAGGGGGAACTAGCAGAGTTAAGTGGGGCCGATCGGTATGGACCACCTCGGTTGACACATCCACCTCGGTATGGGTCATATTACTATGATCCTATAGTCGAGAAGGTTCCAAGAGTCGAAAAGAAGAAGAACGCACAAAAGGCAAAGGTCGGCGATCCACCGCTCGGAAGATCCGGACTCCCGAACCCGAGAAGCCTAAGAAGTCGGCCTCGACCGGTCCCAGTGGTCAAGTTTGTTGACTCAAACGGAAAGAAGTTATGCCGAAACCACCGGGGTTGTTAGACAAATTTAGGTTACAAAAGCTAACATCTAAGGACCCAAAATCAAAAATAAAGGGTACCCGAATATAATTTTGTTTTGCGGGTGCATAAAGACCCACGGTATGTGGACGACGGATGCTCAAGACACATGACATACCAAAGGAGTCATCGAAGAATTATATTACTGAAGATGGACCCAGAATCGAGTTTGGAGATAATGCCAAAGGCTACACGAGAGGATACGGCACACTCAGCATAGGAACTGCCAATGTTCCTAGAGTATCCTATGTTGAAGGACTTCAGCATAATCTTCTCTCTGTTAGTCAATTTTGTGATAACTCGAATAGAGTGATTTTTTACGCTGGTTTCTGTGATGTCATTGATAAATCTACAGGGAAAACAGTCTTATCAGGTTCACGCAAAAAGAATATCTACGTGGCTGACTGGAACTCAGCAGAACCTGAAGCTTGTTTGCTGGCGAAGAATGAAAACAGAACGGGATGGCTATGGCATAGAAGGCTCAGTCATCTCAACTTCAAGACGCTCAGCAAACTAGCTAGGAACACTCTAGCAAGAGGACTGCCGAATGAGGTGTTCAGAAAAGACACTCAGGTGAAGCATGTCTCGAAGGGAAAGCAAACGAAGAATCAAAATCCAACAGTTCCATCTCCCTTCCACGGATGGAATCCTTCACTGCTACATATGGATTTGTTCGGTCCAGTCTCTCCAGTGACGATCAGAGGCAAGAAGTATGCTTTAGTGGTCATAGATGACTACTCGCGCTACACATGGGTCATTTTTATTGCCAACAAGTCTGACGTCAAAACAGAGTTACCAAAGCTTCTGAAAAGGCTCAGTGTCGAGAAGAACACCAAGATCAAAAAAATACGTTCAGACAGAGGAACTGAGTTCCTTAATTCCATGGTAGAGGAGTTCTACGAAGCAGAAGGAATAGAGCATGAGACATCGGCTGCTCGCACACCTCAGCAAAATGGAGTTGTTGAACGAAAGAACAGAACTCTCAAAGAAGCAGCTAGAACTCTAAATTCTGGGCAGAAGCTACTGACACTGCATGTTACACTCAGAATAGATCTCTACTGACAAAGCAGCATAAGAGGACACCATATGAACTATGGAACGGCAGGAAGCCTTCTCTATCTTATTTCCATATCTTTGGTTGTTCATGCTTTATCCACAATAATGGGAAAGATCAGCGAAGACTTTTGATAGCAAGCCGATCGTGGGAGTATTCTTAGGATACTCTCGGGTCAAGCAAAGCTTTCGGGAATATTCAACTATCGGACTCTTTGCGTGGAGGAAAGCCCTCATGTTGTTTTTAACGAGTTTGCTATCGAAGACAGGAGCAATAACTCAAATTCCGAATCGAGGACATCGGTAGACAGCCTACAGGGATCTAAGCTTAAAGAACAAACTCGAAAAGATCCAGCTATGTTGGGATGATGATTCGACGAAGAAACCGAAGACAAATCTATCGAATCTCAACCAGCAGAGCAAGTAGCCGAGCAGATTGATTCTCCCGAACGTAATCAATCCCGGTGACTCAGGTCGATGAGGAAACCGTTGAGGTAACCGAGACCACTACCGAGAATAACAACTCGGGGGGGAACATCCAAGAATGTTCCCGAGCCGAATGCCCCCGAACCTCGGTGACTCGGTAGATCATACTCTTATCACCGAAATTCTTCAATCTCGAATAGTACAACCGAAATGCCTAACTCACCTACTATCCGTGTTGAACAAATTTCGGATGAAGAGTTAAAACATCGTAGATCGTGGCTAGATGCTCACACCGCCGATCTTATAATTAGAGATCCTTCAAAGACATGTCAAGACAAGATCCGGATTCTCGTCAAGGAGAAAGCGCATTATTTTCATGCTTCTTGTCTACTGAAGAGCCTCAGAATATTGAGGATGCACTTAACGATGCTGACTGGATTATTGCTATGCAGGAGGAGCTGAATCAGTTCACGAGAAACGAAGTATGGGAGCTTGTAGACAGACCCCGACATCAACATGTCATTGGAACCAAATGGGTCTTCAAGAACAAGCGAGATGAAAACAACGTTATAGTAAGGAACAAAGCAATGCTCGTGGCAAAAGGCTACTGTCAAGCCGAGGGAATAGATTTCGATGAAACATTTGCTCCAGTTGCAAGATTGGAGGCCATAAGACTATTCCTTGCCTACGCAACACATCAAAGATTCAGAGTCTATCAAATGGATGTGAAGTCTGCGTTCCTGAACGGCGTACTGAAAGAAGAAGTCTATGTGGAACAACCGCCCGGCTTTCAGCAGGGACATCAAGTATATAGACTCAGAAAGGCTCTTTACGGGTTAAAACAAGCACCCAGGGCTTGGTACGATACCCTGTCAGAGTTTCTTCTTCAGAAAGGTTTTCAGAAGGGCACAATAGATCGCACGTTGTTCAGCATTCGACTGGAAGACGACTTATTACTTGTGCAGATCTACGTGGATGACATCATATTCGGATCAAAGAATGTCATCATGTGTCAATAATTTGAAAAGATGATGAAGGATAAATTCGAGATGTCAATGATGGGAGAAATGAACTACTTCCTTGGTTTTCAAGTCAAGCAATCTGAAAAGGGAACGTTCATCAACCAAGGCAAATACACTCGAGACCTCATCAAAAGATTCGGCTGCACATCCGGCAAATCTATCAAGATCCCGATAAATACGAATATGAAGATCGATCTTGATAAGGAGGGAGTATCAGTAGACCAAACCGAATATCATGCTATAATTGGTTCATTATTATATTTAACAGCTACTCGTCCTGACATAACTTATGCTGTAGGTGTCTGTGCTCGATTTCAGGCGAATCCGAAGCAGAGCCATATGGACTCAGCAAAGAAGATTCTCCGCTATCTCCGAGGAACACCTGACATGGGTTTATGGTATCCAGCTGATGATAATATTGAACTAACGGCTATTCCGATGCCGACTATGCAGGGATGTAGAATTGACCGAAAATCAACTTCGGGAACATGGCAGTTCCTTGGCGGCAAAGACGATCTCATGGTTTTCAAAGAAACAAGACTCGTTAGCTACGTCGACTACCGAAGCCGAATACATGGCTGCCGGAAGTTGTTGTGCCCAAATCCTTTGGTCGAGACAAAGAATGAAAGACTATGACGTCATTCGTAATGAAGTGCCGATCTTCTCGCGATAGTACCGGTGCCATTGCAATCACTCGAATCTCGTACTACACACGAGATGCAAGCACGTGGACATCGACATCACTTCATTCGTGACCATGTCGAAAAGAAGGATATCGGGATGGAAAAGATCCATACCGACAAACAAAGGGCGATATGCTGACCAAGCCTCTAGGCCGAATCCGTATTCGGGAGAACTTTCGGTAGAGCTAGGTCTCTGTTGGACCCTACCGACCCCGGCCGGTAATAAGGTTTCGTGGAGAGGAACATTCCAGGTGAGGGGGAATGATCACTCTCGATCGAATATATTCAGTACGTAGAGATTCAGAAACCATCTACACGAGGTATCAACTGACTACTATGTTCAGCTGACAGGTTTGCGGATCTCTACTCAGTAGTAATTTATATTACAGAATCTTGCATTTATGACAAAAATTCAGCATGATATTAATATCTCTTGGTTTGTCTTTATTATTAACGGATTTCATTTAATGCACGACATTCCATAAATAAGCTTGCTGAACTCTGCGCGCATTTAATGCATGTCTTTTCACAGTTACTACTTAGGCTATTTTACAACTGGCTTTGAATTAGGCGGCATATGTGATCATTACCTTTTATAATATTGAATCTTAACCGTCCATCTCATAAAGTAGGTTTAAACTCAGCCTTAGATCGATAACTGTTCATCTTCTAGATATGCATATATTTCGATCAAATCTTAAGAACCGCCATATTCGCACTTAACATATCTTACCTCCGAAAAATCTGAGAATACCTTTTTGCAAAAACCCTCATTTGCTTACTTTCACTTCGATCAAATTCTCGGTATACCTACATGAAGTTACTTATGTGTTGATCATTAGTGATTGGTATCATATATAAAAATGTTTTATTTAAAAATCGATACTGATAACAGCTTTGTGTAACAGGTACAATGGCGGAAACCAATATCTCTGTGATCTCTCCAGCAGATATGCAGAATATTTTGGAGAAGGATCGCGTGTGGTTTGAACCCCACCATGGATTTCTACTCGTGCGATCTGGAGTATATGGATGAGGTCTTCTCAGCTCTGCGCGAGTCAGGGCTGGAGAAATTTCTGTCTAAGAGGCCTACTTTCTTCCTCCCGAGACAGGTTGCATAACTGTACTTGAATTCAGACGCTGTGTCTGAAGATATAGTGGTGAAGTTCGTTGCTCATTCCATTAAAGACGCCACTCACGGAGCCGAGCGTATGTCCATCAAGGAAGCCCCGAAGCGGAGCTTTGATCCGCCCTCCGAAGGAATTAGTACGATTGGGTACGAGACGACGAGTTGATGAATATCTTACCGTCTTCCGTGGAAAGCCCACTACTTTCGTAGCCGCTTTTCCGAAGAACAAGAATGTTGCCTCGGTTCGGGGCACTTGCTTACATTGTCACACGCCTACTGACAAGTCAAGCAGGGTCGTTTGACCAAGTGTCAAGGCCAAAGATTCAGATGATGATGGCCATATACGACCGAGCCCAGATTAATTGGACAGAGTTCTTTCTCCGTGAATTCATGGCTCAGGCTACTAAGTTCGACAAAGCATCGAATATGCTGAGCGCCAAGGGCAAGTTGCTGTATGGACTCAAGCTGTCCATCATGATTGAAGATTTATGTGGATCTGAGCCTATCACCTACAGTGACAAGGAGTTCAATATGAAGAAGGTCAGATTTCACAACAGACGGGAGCGCTTCAAAGAATAGGGTCAGGACCCTTAGCAGTCATTCAGCAATCTAAGCCTCAGCAGGCTACGCCTACAAAGAAAAGAACCCCTCCCGCAAAAACTCCTAAGGCACCGACGAAGAAACTGAAGAAAGCCGGTAAGGTGCCGCCATCGAGAAGTGCTCTCCGAACGGGGCTCCCGAGAGGACTACTCGGCCCTGCACTGGGTTGATGAGTCCGAGTCTTCCGAGAAGACTCGGTCGGATGGAGAAGATCGTCTCCACTGAAAGGGACCAAGGGGATGCTTCGAAGCTCCGAGCGCAGATATTCCGCGCCTAGACAGGCCCCCTTTCCGTTCGTCCACTCAGCTCAGTCACGCCAACTGAAGAACTAAAGTCTCACATTGACTTGGAGTCCGAGACGCATCCGAAGGTGAATCGACCGGGATGGAAGCCTCAATGATCTTATCTCGAGCAACCCGCGAGATCCTTCAACGATACGGAGCTTGCCGATCATTCGGACTTGATGATCATTGCCAAATCGCAAGGGCTCCACATGCTTCTACGCTTTCAGGAGTGGCCACATCAACTTCGCCTTGTTCTCCACTACTCCTGTCAGCAACTCCATGAGGAGGGGATTAAGTTGAGGCAGCAAATAGGCCACTCAGAGCCTGCTGACCTTAGCACCATGGAGAATCTGAGGGCCGCTATGCTTGCGATGATACATGACAAACAAGCGTAAGGCTCAAGCACCCTCGAGATGGGTCGATCATGACGACCGGGACCCACCCAAGGATTCGAGCCCCGGACAACCCGATGAGGGATCACTCCAGGACAAGGATACACATGCCGACATTCCCGATATTCCACTCGCATCCTTGGACCTAAGAAGTCCACGGCTAGTGCTTCGTCCTCGCCAGAGCCCGCTCGGCTCTTGCTTTGCGATCGACTTTCGAAGCAGCGCCCAGCCAGACCGCAAAGAGATCTCGATCAGTGGCTAAGGCCTTAAATGCTCAAGGGATCAAGAATCGAGATCTTGCGAAGGCTATCCATCGTACATGGAAGTAAACTGCTCAAGCCACGACTAATGAACTTCAGGGGCTGAAGTCTTCTGTTTCTCAATCAGCCGCCCCTGATGTTTCTGCGCTTATTTCAGATGTATTGGCTCAGCAGCAGGTCCAATTTGAATCTCATCTCAGGATCTTTCAGGAGAGCCAAGCCAAACTACTTGAGGAATTTCAGGCTTCCAAATTGGCTCATACTGAAGCTATTGTAGAACAATCCCAGGCCACAGACATAAGATTTGATAATATTCAACTGGTCCTGGAGGATAAGATCTCTGAGAAGCTGAATGATTTTAAGGCTGCAGCTGAACTCTCCTACAAGCAATACAATGAAGCTCTGACTTCTGAGAGGAACGAGTTGCATGAGGCACTGACAGACCTTAAGGATCAAATTCAGTCGCTGTCAACCTCCTTCAACAGCCTTCAGAAAAAGGTACTTATCCCTACCCCAGCTGCTATTGATGATGCCAAAAAGGGGGAAAGTGAAAGAGGGAAGAAAAAGAGTACCGAGCCAGCAAAAGGCAAGAAACATAGTACTGAGAAGCCTACTCCTACAAAAACCACAAAATCTACAAAATCTACTAAGGGGGAAGCTACACTGAAGTCATCTCAGACTCAGCTCAGACGGGTGAGGCCCAGGGTGTCCCAACTGCGAGCACAGCTGAGACCGGCCCAAGTGGCTCAGGATCCCAGGCTACTCATGCAACCCAGACTCCTACTAATATCATCAAGGAGGTTGCAGAGTATGCTGAACAGAAAGAGGACTCAGATGATGAAGAAGAGGTTCCTCTACCTCCACCTGTTCAGGGAAAAGGTAAGAAAGTAATGGATCTCCCGACCCCTCCAGCAAAGAAGAAAACCAAGAGATATATTTCGCCGAGGAGGAGGCTCGGATAGCGGCCGATGAGAAGCTCGCTAGGGAGATTGCCGATCTTTGAAGCCGCCAACAAGCCAAAGTCTAAGCCTCGCTAAAGGAAAGACAAAGGTACCAAGACGCGGTGGAAAGAAGAAAGCGCACGCTAGGTTGCCTCCCGAAAACTTCGAAATCGAGGATGATGAAGATAGGGAGAGGCAACAACAACGAGCAAAAAGGCACTCAGCGAAAAGGTACGTCCAAAAACAAATCCAGTACCTCTGCCGACTCCGAACAAGCTCCTCGAAGCCTCAAGAGCAAGATGCGAAATTGAAGCAATATTCGCTCGAGATGGAGAGATATCTCTACCGAGGAGAGGAAGCTAGACAGCTTAGAGGCTGCCGGGCGGAGGATACATTTGGCGGACCTCGAGGCACTCGAGTAATCTTCGAGCAAGAGGCCAGGCTGAGAGTTCCTTCGAAAGCTAACATTCCTTACCGATACAGAAGGTTCAGGAAGCCAACTGATCTGAAAACACATAGATGGTCGAGATCAGACGAATGGATGCCTATTCAATTCAATCAGAGATGGGAATCGGCCAAGATTGAGTTTATCAAGAGAAATTATTTCTGGAGATTCTGGCCTGAAATGTCTAAGGCTGATGCCTACGTCGAGTGGATGGCTGTTACTGAACCTGATCTTTACCCATATTTGCACTGAAGGGGTAGTAGTCAGCGTTCCTGAAGCAAGAATCATTCCTCCACCCAGAAGACAAGACGACTCAGTCCATCTCGGAGTAATTGAACGAGAAGTGAAGAATGTTGCGATGAACAGAGGTCTAGAACAAGATGATCCAGCAGACTTCGCTAAATACTTGAAGCTGAGGAAGAACACGTTCAGAATGTATGGAGTCCCACTGCCTGAAGATCAATCTCAAGGTTTCATGAATAGGATTCAACAGTTTAAGGGTTCTCCTCCTTTGTTCTCTTCTTAGCTTAGCAAGATTTGTATTGTACTTAACTGACTATCATATATATACAATCTGCTTTTTGGCTTTGACAACTACTTGTTGTCTAAATAGCCGTGTTTGCTTTATGCTTTAACACTCATAATCACTGAAGTGATTACTGACACACACACACTTTATTTATTTACCTGTCAGTTTTTGCTCGGTTAGATTTCTGGTAGACTAGACTTTCATAGAGTTATTATTTCTCATAGGGGGAAATTGTTGCTTGAGGGAAATTGTTGTAAATGGGGAAATTATTCTGCTCTGTCTCCCTCAGTAGTCTAGCACTTACCAGACAACTCTACTGATCCTTCTTGTAATTATGTAAGGAGCTCTGTTCCTGAGTAAGTTAGTGTTTAGCATAGATGATAGGTTTTGGCATCATCAAATAGGGGGAAATTGTTGGGTGATGATTCCATCCTCAAGACCGTTACTCTTAGTGGGAAATGATTCGGTCTTAGACACTGATCTTAAGCTCAGTAGCCTTGTGCTCTATACTTGTCTGAAGATTTGAAGATCCCAAAACCCTATCTGATTGGTGAACCATTCCGTTGTATATGTTGTTTGTCTCGAGGTTTCGGACTCGGTAGACACTCTGCTCTGGTCAAGGCGCTCGCAGCTTATTTGCCTCGGCACCGGTGTAGAAGACTCGGTGATCTTGGACTCAGCAGAGCAAGATATGCGAGAGAGTCGTCACCGAACCGAACTCGGCAGGAGTAGTTCACTGAACTCAGAACTGATCTTCAGTAGACTTATCTCAGCTGTCTATCTACTGAATACAAGGTCAGACTCAGCATCGGCAGATAATCTTCTGAATTGTCAGATCTTTTTGAAATGCAATCAGCATAGTCATATACGAGGAAGAGAGAAGTCAGCTTCAATTAGCCTCGAAGTCTGTTCTGTCTCAACCACTTTATTCACCTCGACAAATGACAAGCATACACGTGTCATCCTACCTACTAAAGCTGCAAGTCAACACTTTTCGGAAAAGGAGGAAAAGGCAATGTTACCTACGTCAAAAAGAGCCGTTTGCTACCAAAAGAGAGAGAGAGAAGAAGATCGTCTCCAACGGATCTATTTCAATCTCTGCTCTATAAATAGAGGGATTATTCAAGAAGAATGCACCGAATGCACGTATCTAGAGCAAAAATCAAGAAAGCATTCAACGAGCAAAGAACCCAAAGAACAAAGTCTTAGCAAGAACTCGAAGAACAATCTTCCGGCGAAAGACTACATTCTAGCTCATAGGGAATCAAGCTAAACCGACATACAAAGCCTCTAGTATCCAATCGACGTTACACGATCTTATAGCTTACCTTCAGCTGTTCGTCGATCTAGAAGCTACTCACTCATATTCCCTATCCCTCTAACCCTAAGCTCAACCGTTCTTATCTATAGCTTAGACGAAGGAGTTCACCTTTGAACCCGATCCTTATTGTATAAGGACTCCTTCACCGTTGGAGAAAGTTTGTCAAACACTTCTAAGTTTGATGTTTGTAAACCGAGACTTGGATCGATATAAAAACCAAGACGCGGCTTTGCCCGGTCAAGTGGCGACCGAGACTAACTCGGGATAAATAATAGCCTCCCGATCTTTCGGGACAGTGGACGTAGGATTTGAGCGATATCCGAACCACTTTAAAAATCCCGTGTCTCTATTGCTTTCTTATCGTTGCATTGATTTTACTATTCATACTGAACATCTTATTTAAAATCAATCAACCGTCTCAAAGATACCGAACTTTATATCTACTGAACTGAGACTTTCATAAAACGTTTTCACCACTCAACTGATTTGGGCCTACACACATTTCCGCACGCTGAACTCTTACTGTAGATACTGAATTTCTAACTCATCCAGCTACCAAACCCCAGTAGAGTCAGACTCTTTGCCGCACACGATTCGAAACAGTTTGTTTGGTCCGCCGAACTATTTCGATCGAGACACCATCCCGAATAGGACTGCTTCGTGTTCGAAGTTGAGAAATCGAATCAGGTGTATTCACCCCCCCCCCCCCTCTACACCTGACCGTACACTCGGGACCAACACTCTTTGCGTGGAGGAAAGCCCTCATGTTGTTTTTGATGAATTTGTTACTGAGAACAGGAAAAATACAAAGTCAAATACTGAAGATGTCAGCAGCAAGCTACAAGATCTCGGACTGAATGATAAAGCTGAAAAGATCCAGTATTGTTGGGATGATGAGTCAGACGATGAACAAACTCAGACTCAACCAACAATCGATGTAGCTGACCTAGTTGATTCTATCAAACAGAATTAACAACAGGTAACATCGGTCGATGAGGAAGCCCCTGTGGTAACTGAGACCTCTACTGAGAATGTAAACTCAGGGGGAATGATTAATGTTCCTGAGCTAAATGCCCCTGAACCTGGAAACTAAGTAGATCCTAACCTTCTTACTGAATTGCTACAGTCACAGAACAGTACTACTGAAATGCCTAATACACCTACTGACTGTTCAGAAGAAGTATCAGAAGAAGAAGCCCAACTCAGGCGTTCGTGGCTCGATGCTCATTCTTCAGATCTTATCATTGGAGATCCATCAGCAACTATAAGGACGAGATCAAGATTAAGTCAAGGAGAAAGCTCACTTTACTCTTGTTTTCTCGTCTACGTAAGAACCTCGATCGATAGAGGACGCACTTAAAAATGCCGACCGGGTCATTGCTATGCAAGAAGAGCCGAACCGGTTCGTCGAAATGAAGTTTGGGAGCTTGTCGACGGACCTGGACATCGGCACGTGATTGGAACTAAGTGGGTCTTCAAGAACAAGCGAGATGAAAACAACGTCATCGTCGAAATAAAGCTCGACTAGTTGCTAAAGGATACAGTCAGGCAGAAGGAATTGACTTTGATGAAACCTTCGCTCCAGTCACTAGATTGGAAGCCATTCGTCATTTCCTAGCTTATGCAACACATCAGGGATTTAAGGTATATCAGATGGATGTGAAGTCGGCTTTTACGAACGGCGTACCGAAGGAAGAAGTCTACGTGGAACAACCGCCCGGCTTTCGGCGGGGACATCAGTGTACGAGACTTAGGAAAGCTCGTATGGGTTAAAACAAGCACCCGGGGCTTGGTATGATACCCTATCGACTTTCTACTTCGAAATGGTTTTCGAAGGGGACGATAGATCGCACCCTATTCAACATAAAGTCAGGAGATGACATACTACTGGTGCAGATCTACGTGGACGACATCATTTTCGGCTGCAGAAATGAAGTCATATGTCAACAGTTCGAGAAGATGATGAAAGAGAAATTCGAGATGTCCATGATGGGAGAGATGAATTATTTCCTTGGATTTCAAGTGAAGCAATCACCTGAAGGAATTTTCATAAATCAAGCCAAATACACTCGAGATCTTCTCAAGAGATTCGGCTGCGACTCCAACAAGCCAGTCAAAATCCCCATGAACACGAACTTTAAAATCGATCTAGACAAAGAGGGAGCTTCTGTTAACTCTACTGATTATAGAGCTATTATAGGCTCTTTACTTTATTTAACAGCTAGCCGTCCTGACATAACTTATGCTGTAGGTGTATGCACAAGATCCAAGCGGATCCCAAGCGAAGTCATTTAGACTCAGCGAAGAAGATTCTGCGCTATTTAAGAGGAACACCTGATGCTGGGTTATGGTATCCTGCTGATGATAACTTAATACCGACGAGGTTATTCGATGCCGATTATACGGGATGCGTGGATAGATCGAAAGTCAACTTCGGAACTTGTCGGTTCTTAAGCGGCAAGCCGATTTCTTGGTTTTCAAAGAAGCAAGATTCGGAGCAACGTCCACTCACGAAGCCGAGTACATGGCTGCGAGGAAGTTGTTGTGCCCGGATCCTTTGGCTTCGACAACAACTTAGAGATTATGGTATAACTCGGGATGAAGTGCCCATCTACTGCGACTCCACAAGTGCAATTGCCATAACTTCGAACCCGGTTCTACATACCGGATGCAAGCACGTGGATATCCGACACCACTTCATCGAGACCATGTCGAGAAGAAGGATATCGGGATGGAGAAGATCCATACCGACAAGCAAAGGGCGATATATCCGACCAAACCACTAGGCCGAGAACATGTTCGTGAGAACTATCGGTTGAGCTAGGTCTACCGGATCCCTGCGAGATGCGTCGGTAGATGCCGACTACCGAGAACATCATTGCCCAACAATTGGTAACAATTGGTATCGGCATAAGGAATCGATGCGACAGGTCGATAACTAAGTACAGTGACTCGGTTGGGAAAGTCACACTGTACACGCAAGGAGGGGGAACATAGTCATCGGCATGACAACCATTCTCCTTATACATAACGGTAACCACGGGATAAGTTCAGCTGAAGAGGTTCGGTAACCAGCTGATAAGTTCAGCTGAAGAGGTTCGGTGACCAGCTGATAAGTTCAGCTGATAAGATCAGCGTAATTTTGTGTACTTATTTTTTTTGAAGCATGCTCGCTTTTATTGTATCGATCGCTCACACTCGGTAGTTAATGTGCATTCATTTCCCGCCATTAATAGTTTAAGGAAAGGTCGAGAGGAAACCTTTTCATTTGCATAAACCGAGTAATTAATGCCGTCTCGTCACGCATTTAATGCATGTCTTCTCACTTACCTTTATTACGT
Source organism: Lavandula angustifolia (assembly GCA_028984105.1). NCBI lineage: Eukaryota > Viridiplantae > Streptophyta > Magnoliopsida > Lamiales > Lamiaceae > Lavandula > Lavandula angustifolia. The sequence continues at coordinate 24,086,490 of CM054820.1, forward strand.
AGATCTATGTTTTAGGCGGCTTTTGTAATCATTCCTTTTATAACATTAAATCTTAGCCGTTCATAGTTTTTGGAAGATTAAAACTTCGGTCGTTGGATTGAAACTTGCAATCAAGCCAATATATACAAAATCTTTCATCTTCTATCTTTTTCCTCACTTTTCGCCATTATCATATCCTAAGAGCTTTTATCGCAAATCGGTTTCCATCTCAAACTTCTTATAACCGCTTTGCTCGTGCATCTCTCAAGCTCTCATACTCGGTAATGTATTCAAATCTGCGACAACTACCGACTTACTCTATTTTCAAGTGCTAACATGTGTTTTGCGTGATTTCTATGGCGATCGTACGACTCTCCGAATCAATAGTGGAGATCATGACCATCCGGATTCGGTTCGAACCCACAATGGCTTTCCGTCGAGTGGACATTCCGTATCCGGAGCCAATGTTCGATGCTCGGAGAGGTCGTGGGTTGGAGACCCTTGTGACCAAGCATCCGCGTGCCCATCTGCCAAGGCAAGTGGCAGAAGCGTATTTCAACTGGAACTCAGTGGCTGCCGGAGGAGAAGAAGCTTCCTTCTCATACATGAGAGAAACAACTCCGAACAAGTGGAAGCCGACTCAGCACACCTTCAACATCCTAGAGGCTCTAGTCCTCGCGTTTCAGCTTCCTACTTCTGGAATCTCCCCTATCGGATATAAGGAGAGGGAGATCAACGCTTATGTGCAAAAGTTATGTGGACGCAGTGATCTGACGTTCAAGACAGCTCTCCCGAGGAATCTCTTGCTACCTCAGTACAGAGGTTTAGCGTATGTGGTCTCGCAAGCTCAGCTGGATCATACGATCAACTGTCCAAACCTAGGATTCAGCTGATGATGGCGATTAACGACGGAGTCGAAGTGAACTGGGCTGACTATTACACGACTCAGATGAAAGCCCAGGCCCAGAAATTCACTACTCTACCCACTGGCGAGAGGAGGTTGGCCAGTGTGGGTAAGCTTCTATTCGGGACCAAGATGTCAGTCCTAATAGAGAGTGTTGTACAGAGGAACTCAGCTTTTGAAGACTCAAAGTTGTACAACACTAAGCTGATAAAGTTTAAGACTAAAGAAGCAACGGAGAAGTCAATTGGCAAAGGACCACCTGAGCAGAAGAGAGTTGCTTCTGTCTTGCCATCTCCCGCTGATGTGTCCAAGAGGAGGAGGCTTATCAAGCCACGACCAGCTGAGGTCACTGTGGCTCAGCCGATAACTGTCACGAAACGGCTCCTCCTCCACCTCAAGATGAGCAAACCTTGGACTCCGACACAGGGATGGAAGGAGCCACCCTCAAGGAGAAAGCTCAAGTCATCAGCTCCGATGACACTCAGTCGGACATTCGAGAGCCAACTGAAGAGACTGAATGGACAACAACTCATACCACTCGTCTACGTGCTACAGCTGAGATTCACGATCAGATTCCAGAGATAGTTGAGCATGAAGACTTGGTTGACATTGCCATCAGGGCAAGAGTTCAGATGCTACTGAGGTCCTTAAACTGGGATATTCTGATAGATTTTGCAAAAACTCAGTCAGCCATCGATCTACTGACAAAGGAGCAAGATTTACAGGCAGAGATCGGATTCGGGGAGCCAGCTGATTTGGCATCCTTCGAGGATCTTCGAGCTGCTATGCTCTATCTTCTTAGCCTGCGTACCACAGCTCCTGCTGCTAATGCTTCGCCTCCATCTCCTCCTGCTGATGAGGGTGATGACCAAGAACAAGATCAGGAGATGGAAGGCAACCCCAAGGATGCGAGTTGGGAGGCTCGCCGAGGGACCAACTCCCCATGAGAAGAGCCAATCACCACCCCCCCGGTACATCGGGTGAGGCTCGGGGCGCTCCGAAGTACAGTCGGGAGCAGCTCCTCATGTTTTCTGATCAAAGGCTCGGAACAAGCTCTTACCAGATTCAACCCATTGGTTCCGTGTCCTCCAAATCAGTGAATAAGGCGATCAGACACCAAGGCGCTAAAAACAGACTTCTCGCTAAAGACGTCCATATCAAATGGGAGAAGTATACGAAGGCGCAGACTGATAGCCTGGATAAGCTAGCCGCCGGCATCTCCACTCCTCAAGAGGCTCCTTCGCGGCTCGATTTTAAGGAGATGATCGAGCATGTTTTGATAGCGCGAAAAGCGAATCTATCCGCACGAGAGTCGATTCTTTGCTCCAAGCTCAAGACAAAACATTTGCCGAGCAAACGACTCATGCTCTCACAACGATCCAAGCTCAAATGGATGAGCGAGAACAAGTTGGCTACAAGCGGCCTCCGCATGCTATTAAGCAACAGCCGAGGCCTTGAACGAGATTCGAAGGAGATGAAGGAATCCAATGATCTAGCCCTCGCTTGAAACTTCGCCAGAGTCGGTTGCTCATCTCAATCGATCTAGGGCGGCTCAAGAGAAGGACCGGGAGCAATACTGTGACTTGGTCAAGGACTTCGACTCTACAGTTACTCAGATCAAGGACTCAGTATACAAGCTCGAGAAACAAGTCACAGCTATCCGTACCAACCTCGATAAGGCTGTTGATGCCTAAAAGGGGGAAGGTATAATAAAAGATGAATCTGAAACGGATACAGCTGATGTACAGATAATCAGGGAAAGGGTTCAGGAGGAAAGACCCTCCACAGCTGAAGAACCCGCACAGACTCAGGGGGAAAGGGCTCAGGAGGAAGGACCCTCTACTACTCAGGATAAGAACTCTTCTGAGGTCCTTCTCCTAGAATTTCCACTTCAGCCAACCCCCATCTCCTCTTCTGCTGCTCACATTGAAGAAGTAACCAGTTTTATTGAGCAGGAGACAGAAGAAGAAGAGCCTGAGCCTGAACAATTGCCACCGCAGAGGCCGGGGAAGGAGATTGCAACTGTATCTACCCCTCCTTCCTCCCCGGTCCATAAGTTCAAATCAAAAGCGGAGCAAGAGGCTTATGACCTCAAAATTGCCCAACAGCTGCAGGATAAGCTCGACCATGAGCGTCAGCTTGAAGAGGCAGCAGAAGCAGCAAAGAAGCCCAAGGGCAAAGCTGTTAAGGGCAAAGGCAAGAAAAAGGTCGGGTCGGTCGAAGAGCAGGAGAAGAAAGCCCAAGCAGATTTTGCTAAGGCTCTTCCGATTGAGATCCAAGCTACTGCTCAGAGTATTCCCACTTCTACTCTAACACCTGAGCAGATAGCGGAAGATCAAGCGACCTAGGAGGCGACGCTGCAAGGTCTGAGTCTCAGGCGAGGAGACAGTAGAGCAGCCGCACTCCGCGAAAAGAAAAGGATAGCTGACTTGGCGAAAATGCGTAGCTTATCTCTCAAGCCGGCGTGATCCGAGGAGGCGGATCCCAAGAGGATCCAAGTTCATCAGGGGCCCATATGTTAAGAATATTCCTATCCCACATGTGGATAAATGGGTGCCGGCTGATATGAACGTCCATTGGGAAAGGCTGAAAGAGGATTTTATTAAAGGCTATTTTGTATGGCGCATTTATCCTCTCGACTGTCCAAATTGATCGGTTATTCGACGAACTAATCTCGAGATTTGATATCTCATTCGGAGATCGGTCCGAGACAGATTATGGAAGAACATAATATTCCCTTCCGTGCCCCAGCTTTCCGACGTATTCCTCCGCCAAGAACTGCTAGTGGACTGCTGTGCACGAAGGACATTGAGAGAGAGATAGAGGAAGCTGCTTTCCATCTGGGTTTGCTGCCTGAAAATCCTCTTGACAACGAAGAAATCTAGGAGATCAGGATCAGAGTTTACAAGTATTATTACCTGGATCCTCCTGCTGAGAAGTCTGCCGATTTCAAGAAAAGGACTCAACGCTTCAAGCGTCAGCAGTGATTTCTCCTTCTTTTTGATTTCTGTTGTAATAGCTGTAGGAGCTTGTACATCATTGATTATATATATATCAGTTCCTATTGCTTGTCAGACAATTACTCATTGTCTTTCAGCTCCTTGCATTGTGTTTTCACGACTGATCACTAAGTGATCTGACACACACTCACAGTCAGTTTCTCTGATTTTGCCTATCTCCCACCTACTGAAGTATTGAAATTACCTTATTTTTTCCTCAGAATGTTGTAAGGGGGAAATTGTTGTCAGTAGGATAGCATCTTTTATAGACTTAAGAAGTTTAAGAGATAGAGGTAGAGGTTTTGGCATCATCAATTAGGGGGAAATTGTTGGATATGAGTCGGTAGATGATACTCAGCTGTTGTTCGGTTAAAAGAAAATTGGGGGAAATCATAGTAGTACTATGGAATTGAAGATCCCAAAACCTAGCTGATATCAGTAGATTAGTGTGTCGTTAGGATTAGCTGATGTATAGGTTAGACTTGATGCATTGTTTATTATTTTTTTGTCTAAGTCCTGTACGGGGTAATTGTTGAACTGATCTTCTGTCGAAGATACTTTTCAGAACCCCACGTCATCAGTGTAATCGCTTGTGTTCTTCAGTCAGCAGCTGATCTTCCACTCAGTCGAAGACAGCGCATCACCGACAAATCATCGGAGAAGACTACTCCCGGCGATAGTCATCGCGAAAGAACGAGAAACAAGCACAGTACCTTCGCAGTCGCCAGCTGACCTACTCAGTAGATGCCCTGTCAGCCGACTCAGCTAAAGAAGACAGAGACTTTTCAGTCTACTGTATCCTACGGAAAGTGACCCAGCTATTCAAGTCTTTTCGAAAAGTTCAGCAGAAGACATACGAGGTTGTTGAACGGTCAACTCTGACATTCTCACCAACTACAAACCTCGACCAATGAGAAGCCGACAACGCTTACCTACTCTACACGTAAAAAGTCTGCTCTCATGAACAGTCGCATTAACTGCCCTGCTGCAACAAGTTCGAATTAATGGCCGTTTTTCTTGGAAGCTTGTGACACGTGGCATCGTCGTCTCCAACGGACATATGCCATAACTCACAACTATAAATAGAGAAGTTTTTGAAGCTCCGAGAGACGGAATTTTAAAAAGGGACAAGCTCAAGTTCATAAACGCTCTAGAACACTCAAAGATCATCCAGAGGAAAACTTGCGTACTCAGAAGATTTCTCAGTTTTTCTCTCTAGAATTCTTACATCCCTTTCTTCTCTAGACTAAGCTCATTGTCATATTTATAGCTTAGATTCGAAGGAGTTCACATTTAGTGAATTGTTCTTATTGTAAGAACTCCTTCTCAGTTGGAGAAAATTCCCTTCCCTTTCAGACTTAGGTTTGGATTGTAAAGTCGCTAAGGACTATAACTTAGAGGGAACTGTCCAAGCGCACGATATCCCCGCCGAGGCTTGCTCGAATAATCAACAAGTTCTCCTGCCTTGTTCAGGACCGTGGACGTAGGATCTTGCGTATCCGAACCACGTTAAGTCGCTTGTGTTCTTTTACTGTTTTATTGCATAGCATTCAACTGACTTGTAAATCATAAGCTTGCATAAAACGTATTTTATAAAGCGCACAGCCAAAAGATTTAATTTGCTAAAACGTGTTTTCACAAGAGACGAATTCTGGGCCCCACACTTTCCGCACAACAGTCTCCGACTGATTCTCAAAGTACTGACAATAGTCAGTAGGAGAGAGGTCAGTAGCTGACTCACTCTGTCCCGCGATCGAAGGCTTACCTTCATTGAGAAAAAGAAACTGAGCTCAGGTGTATTCACCCCCCCCCTCTACACCTGACTTATCGTCTCCGGACCAACAGTAAGACTACATGGTAAAATGGTTGCAGACTAGTGAGATGATTGAAAAGGCTAAAAATGTGAGGAAGGCGAAAGTTACTATCATCACTGTCAAGCGGGGAAACAATGGCAAATGCCAATGCCTACTACGAGGAAGGAGTAAAAGAACAAAAGCTTTTTGTAGAAGAATTATAATTCATTGATGATGTACTAAAAATGTAACTGAGTTGTAATATTATGAGCGGTATGATGATTGAGAAGTTACTGCAATTATAAATTCTGAATTTGATCATTCATGCACATTGGTGCAATTTTGTATGCACATGGATGCTAGATAATATGCACAATATGATAAAGTTGGTAAATAGAAGAGTAGACTCTTGATTTATCTGTTCTATAAAAAGTTTATTATAATAATGGTCCACTAAATACAAATTTGCACAAAACAACATATCAACTCCCAGCACATCCTCAAAAATTAAATCACCGACTACCACGAATAGAAAAAATCTAACACATTTACAATATTTTGTATGCACATTAAATTCAGATTTCATGTCCTAAATTCGAGATGATGAAAAATAGTAACTAATTTGTTAATCTTCAATAAATTCGAGAGAGACTTGCAATACATAAGAGAGAAGCATTTCGGTCTAGTTCATAAGTACTTTAAAATGCATAAAACAAATAGTTGATTTCTCATTATAGGTATTTTGTATGCACACACTCTCTAATGAGTTATGCACATTTTCCAATTTCGAAAACTTTACACCATCATCCAATTTTGTAAAATCAAGATTCACTCAAATTCAACAACAACATCAATGTATTAGCAATCTATCTCCTTGCAATGAAGCACGTCGATGTATTAGCAACAACAACTCGAATGTGGAAATAAGGGGAATTGGTCTTGCTTTAAAAACATAACAACTAAAAAACCATGAAATTAACTGAAATTGAGCAACAACATTAAAATCCATTCAATTTTTTCGTGAAGCCACTCATCCTCGCGCAGTCCGCCGCGCTACTCAAGAACCACCACAACATTAAAGATGTGTCTGGACAATTATCAAGTATCATTGTTTCGAAAAGATCCACAACATTAAAGATGTATAATTTTGAATAGTAAGTAATTTTAAACTTAGCTAGACTAAAGCTTATTTTATACACATTTACTGTTTTTTGTTTGCGCACATAGTGCCGTCTTATGCACATTTACAGTATTTTGTATGTACACGTAATAAAATTGCATGCACATTTATAGCATTTTGATATAAAAAAAGACCAATTAATAAATCTGCAACAATTAAACTGAAATCAGTAAAATTGGAACATCAACAACACTAGGAAAATAGGTAATCCACGTAATTGATTGAAGCACTAGGTGACATGATTATCCTAATCCACGACTTTGAATCGAAAAAATAACAAATGAATGCGGCAAAATTGGTATGCACATTTATTTGAAAAACGTATGCACACAATGTAGTGAATGTATGCACATATTATAAAAACGACAGTTGTTAGATTCAAATTGATGGATATTCAACATCCAGAACAAAATTCATATAAACTAGACAATAGTACAACAACAATCTAATAAACTGCATTTTTATTCATCTTCAAGGCATGGTTGGTCATAATAACGAGCGTCGTGATTGGTTGATTGTTTGCATTTGCTGCATTTCCTTTTCGGTTAAGCTTTGCAAATAGCAGCTTCCTTCCTAGTCTTGATACGACTTCTACTACCCTTTGTCTTCACTGGACTGTGAGACAACATCGATACAAATGATGTTGAGTCATCATTCTCGGCTAATCAAAACGAATAACACGAATCAATAAAGTATTGTACATCAAATGCAACTGGAAATATGTGTATAAATAATTTATTGGCATCAAATGCAATTGAAAAAATGTGCATAAACAACCTATATGCAAAAAACAGACATTTGAGACAAAATTGAACAATAATCTTCACAAAATTACACATACACGAAGCAAGAACACGTATAACGTCATCGCTTATTCGAATAAACAATATATATTCAAATAACACGTAAATTGCAAGAGAAATGATACAGAAATGATGAAACCCATCAAGTACTATCTTTCAAATGCCAATTTAAAACACGAAATCAATAAGATCCATGATTTTGCATAATTGCAAGTTAAAATTGTGCATTTTTTTATTCGCGGATGTGCATATACACTCATTATAGTGCAATTTACCATAGATGCATACTACGCAAGTTATCAAATTAGTCTATTATTCATTGATGAGTGGGTAGAAATTCTTTACACTCTCTGCACCCAAGTCCAACACCAAGTTACAGACATAAATAGCAGAATAGATGTAAAGACACCGAAAAATCAACTTGCAATTTATTCCTAGAGTTTATGTTTATTGACATATTTTGAAATGGGTAATTTGCATAGAATTAAAATATATATGTGTAGAGTACTAAAATGCAAATCAACATACTTTTAAAAGCAAAATGATAACAAATCTGTGCCTAATGAGAGAAATGCGCATAGTATTCGCCCCAGATGTGCATACTATTAAAACACAATATTGGGAACAAATCCAGCCACAAATTCGAAACCCTAATCAATCAATTTTGAAGCCAAATTGAAAAAATCATACCTACGATTCAGGAAATAAGGTTGAAACCCTAAAACACAAGATTGGGAACAAATCCAGCAGCAAATTCGAAACACTAGTCAATCAATTTTGAACCCAAACTGAAAAATCATACCTACGATTCAAGAAATAAGGTTGAAATCACTGCTCTTCTCCTAGTACCAAACTCATCCATACAAATCTATGCCCTTCTCATAGTATTATTTGAAAGTCGATTGTCAACAACAAATTGGAGTCACTTGCCTTTAATTCATGAATCAGTTTTGGACGTGTCCCTTTCATCGAATCGGCGAAATAATTATTTGTGCCCTTCGCTACGTGCCCTCCCACGTCAAGGACCAACTCCATGCCCTTCCCTTTCGTCGAAACAGCGAAACTACGTCTTGTCAAGGACGTCGTGGACGCGTGGTTGTAGAGACTGGCCTCGTCTTTTGTTGCAGAACTTCGGTTAGCTATTCGATTTGTGATGGAGGCGTCGAATCGTTGGTGCACGTTGGAAGGGAGGTGAAGGGAGCCAAGACTTTTGAAATGGAGAGGCGAGATTGAATAAGCGTAATCCTCCTCAACCCTAATTTAATCTCCCCCCCAATTATTATGCACATTCTTTCAAGTTTTACCCTTACTAATGCCCCATCTATTATATAAAAATTGCTAAAATAAAATCAAATCTGCTCTAATCTGGTCCGTCAATCAATGTTGATCTAGGGTGTAGTTTTGTTCTCATTTCTCTCAATAGGGGAGTGTTATCAAAAGATCCACTCCATATATATATATATATATATATATATATATATATAGTTATATATATATATTCATGTTTTGTTAAAGATTGCAGCATAAAAGATGGTGTTTAGTTGTAAAAACAATCAAAACAGGAAGCAAAGGAGCTTAATATATTCACCAAATATTACCCTCACAGAGGCAATACCAATCACAACATTAGCCATCAATAAAAAAATGAAAAAGAGACAAACATGTCCATCAATTAATCAAAGCAAAGTGGGCGAGTATCAAAAAGGTAAAATCAATCAAAGCAGCAAGCATCAATAAATAAAGGAAAGTTATGCAGTATATTTGATCAAGACATAACATGCAATTAGGTAGTTCACAATTATGTTCATCAAATCTAATCCTAATCCTATTCCTACGAGGCAAAGCACATTTTGGGGCACGAATCATATCTCACTTTGATCATTGATATGTTCATGAAATTAGAGTGGGTAAGTTCTTATCATTTCAAAACCCATAACCCTCAATCATCAACGAACCGAGACCAAATTATCCCAACCAACTCCAAACTGAAACAATTCATAGCAAAGTAAGAGGAGATGGATTTGATCTCACCAAATTGCAGTAAGTAGGAAACTGTCATGACCCGAACGAAGAACGAAAAAACATTAAGTGTTCCGAGAGATAAAATTGGGATCGAATAGAAGGTTTATCACCTCGGGCACGTAGCGGGAAGTGGGAGAGTAGTTTATTGTATCTCTAATAATTATGTTTTATTTAATTATTATGTTTATATTTAAATTATGAATGGAAGTGGAAGTGGGATAGTGGAAGTGGTAGTGGGGAATGAGTTGTCATTAGTTATTTTAACTATATAAGGCAATGTATCGAGTGGGATGAGGGGTCGAAGAAAATGAAATGTATTCTCTCTCTAAACTTTATTCTCTCTCAACTCTAAAACTCTCCTCTCTCTTACTCTCGATCACTCCCTCTCTCTCCAATCTCTTCTCAATTACTTTCTTCAACTCTTCCTCTGTGTTATAATGGAGTTCAGTCCAAGTTCTCAAATTAATATGTTTAACAATCCGGGGTATTCTCTCCGGGTTGTTACAAAGATGTGTCGAGCGTCGTTCTGCGACGTGCTGAGGAAAGAATTCCGGCAGCTAATAGCGGAACAACAATTGATGATGGCGGAAATGGAGCGCGAAAATGCTCGCTACAACAGCGAGATACATAGAACAGTCCGTGATTATCTTAGTAGTAGATCGAAGGCACGTCGATCTCCGGCAACCGTCGCCGTGGCAGCTCCTGCCGCTGCTCCGGTTTCAACTCCGGACTCTGTCCTGATCTCAACACCACCAGCCGACGTCCCCGGTGCAACTGCTCTGGTCTCAACCCCAACTCCAACTCCGGCAGATGCCCCCGTTTCAGCAGCTCCTGCCGTTCCGCCAGTTTCAACACCATCGTCGTCGCCTGCATCTCCGCCAGTTTCAACGCCGGTTGCTGTTCCGGTCTATGCCCCAGTTTCAACCGCACCTGCCGTGGTTTCGGTCCCAACACCACCGACGCCAATCAGCCCAACACCGACATCCGCCGCCTCAGTCCATCCACCGCAAACATTCCCTTCAACTGTCGAAGAACATGAGGGAATAATTTTGGAAGGCAATACACTCCTTCCACCGTCCAACATCCGAGTCTTGGGGACAAGACTATCAAAAGAGGGGAGTATTGTCATGACCCGAACGAAGAACGAAAAAACATTAAGTGTTTCGAGAGATAAAATTGGGATCGGATAGAAGGTTTATCACCTCGGGCACGTAGCGGGAAGTGGGAGAGTAGTTTATTGTATCTCTAATAATTATGTTTTATTTAATTATTATGTTTATATTTAAATTATGAGTGGAAGTGGAAGTGGGATAGTGGAAGTGGTAGTGGGGAATGAGTTGTCATTAGTTATTTTAACTATATAAGGCGAGTGGGATGAGGGGTCGAAGAAAATGAAATGTATTCTCTCTCTAAACTTTATTCTCTCTCAACTCTAAAACTCTCCTCTCTCTTACTCTCGATCACTCCCTCTCTCTCCAATCTCTTCTCAATTACTTTCTTCAACTCTTCCTCTGTGTTATAATGGAGTTCAGTCCAAGTTCTCAAATTAATATGTTTAACAATCCGGGGTATTTTCTCCGGGTTGTTACAGAAACAAAATACGTAGGCATTCTTGGATGAAAGCTTTCACTGAATGTCTTTCCATCCCAGCCTTTAACGCGGCAAGAAATGCTTCCATCGTCGATGCCATCTCAGCCTCGAACGTCGTCTGCAACTCCTCCGCCTGCGACGCTGTCTAATCCGCCGATGCCGCAACGGACTCCTCCAACAACGATGGGAACAAGGCTTCAACAACGGTCAGATTTGATGAGAGGAAGGCCGTTTCGGGAACATACGTTTCCCACTTAGTGCGAATTAAGGCCCCAAGGGCATGGTTAGAGTGGATCGACTGCAGATCTGACGGCTCACAAATTGTTTTGGGAACAAAACTCGGATCTGACTTGAGAAGGAGTCATCTTGAAGCGGGATGAAGGTGAAGTCCGGCGGCCGTCAGTGGTGGCGTTTGGCGTCGCCGGGCTCGATTTCTTCGCTCAGTCGAAAGGGATCCACAAAATCACGAACTCCAAGGGTAGCATCTAAGGGGGAATCCTGGGAAGAGAATGGATCTACTTCAAGTTTCATTATAACGCAACGAGGATGGAGATGTAGAGGAAGGGTTTCGAACGAGAGGGTGAGATGAAAGTGAGAGATCACGATAGAATATTTTATTTATTTTCTATTATTTTTGCAATTACAATTGTAATTAGGGCGATAAGTTTTTCTTAATTTTTTATTAATTTCTGACGTCCCCAAATATAATAGGACGTTCGAATTAAAAAAAAAATATCACTAATAATGTGACAAGAGATATTACTAAACAATTGAAGTGAAATAGAGGGAGTACTTCATATTTGTCCAGCCACATTTAAACGAGCGGGGATCCTCTATCCCATTAAGTGTTTCAATACATATTCCATCAATGCACGCGGTGCCGGCACCGCGTGATTGATGTCCACTTAATGGGATCAACTTTTGGGATAGATGATCCTTTCCACATTTAAACGGGATGGAGGAGTACCATTTTACGGCTCGGCCCAACCCATTAGAATCCGGATTCGGACCCAATACCAATCACTGCGCCGAGTCACGGTGGGGCTTCGCCAATAAATTTCTTCAAACTTTCCGATCGAATCTTCGAACCAAATTTAGCATACTATCTGTATACGTAAGGCAAATCTCTGTCGAGAGACAAGAATGGATGATGAAGCTGACATACACGAAGGAATCAGAGCTCAGTTCCCTTTGAGTTTCGGTAAACAGTCGAAATCTCAAACCCCTCTCGAACTCATCCACAACGCCACCCGTCGGACCAGCGCCACATCCACCTCCGCCAGCGACAAACCATCTGCTTCCAACAAAGCAACTGCCTTCCCCTCCCTCTCCACCTCTTCTCAAGACTGGATAAACTCGTTCAGAAACTCAAACCCTAAAAATTCTAGTGCAACTGGTGATGGGGACAAATTGGCTGGGGTGGCGCGTTCAGAAGAGGAAGAGGAGAGGATGATTGGGCCGCCTCGTGGGGTCTCCAGCGCAAGGGACGAAGATGAGGAGCCGCTAATAGGGCCGCCTCGGCCGCCTCCTGGAGATGTCGATGATGATGGACCGGCGATTGGGCCGCCTAGGCCGCCTCCAGGCGTGTTAGACACTGATTCCGATGAAGATGAAGATGCAGATGAAGAAGACAACTATTCGGCATACCGGCTTCCATTGAGCAATGAAATTATCTTGAAGGGGCATACCAAGGTAGGTAAACATTAAAGCTCAATTTTATTTATACTTTGTATTGCCATTGTTATTAGTAGTAGCAGCAAGAGTTTTTATGGTTTTGCACTGCAACTGGTTTATATCTGAAAGTTGAAAACTGTTTTCTTGACCTTATTTATTGATTGCTATATGGTGAGATATAAGATGCATGAATTATGTCTCTTGTGTACGTTCTATTTTTTTTCTAGACCGTAAGGAGGGGAGTTTGGTTTCTGTTCGTTAGGTTTAAGAAAGAGAGAGAGATTTAATCTAGTGCTTATATGGTGCCACGGTTATAAACTTCATGTTTCCACAAACCCATAATCTCCCTTACTAATATTGCTTTAACATCCTCAAAAAGCCTGTTGTAAATTTAGTTTCTTTGCGAGAAAAATGCTCTTTCAAGCTTCTGGCTTCGGAAACCGAGCAGAATTCCTACTGTATTTAGTATGAGTCTTAAGTTTCTAGTGTACAGAGCCCACAACATCGCCGTCAAGTCAATCATGCAGTAATTAGAACTTTCCCTAAGACAACCATGGATCTCTCAACCTTCCTTTTTATGAGTTTGGTCTCCTGTAAAGTCAACTAGATCATATCATGTAAGCAACAGAATGGAAAAGAGGTGCTTCTGTTTTGTTTCTGTTGGTGGCCTTGCCGTAGAATGTCTTCATTTTATTCTTTTATTCTTTTATTTTTTTTATTTTTCTTCCTTTTGTACTCTTTTTATTCTTAGAGCATATACAACAGGGTCACAACATCATCTGCCTTTGAGATAGTAGATTGCCTCAAGAAGTCCAAGCAGATCCTTGTTCATCAGAACACATAGTTTCTTGTGGCTTAATGTGGCATGATATCCCATTACAGATCCGCCCAAAGTAATAGGTACTGAACTAACGGGTTAGTTTAAACTTAAAATCTTAATAAGCCATCCTCTTGGCATTTCTAATTTTCTTTAATTAACACTCTTTTTCTTGATTTCTTCCCATTTAACCATATGACTCTTGTAACCTAGCTGAAATTGCAGCCTCTTTCTCTCAAACTTTTCATTGAATTGATGAAAGAAAATATGTAGACTTAACCCTTATCTTAATTTCCACAATCTCGGAATATATGAGTGATCGTTTACATTCTTTGCTGGCATTAATGAATGTGATTGCGTTTGCTATGAAATCTCAAGTTAGACTGCAAAGTTTTTTGTGGATTCAGGACTAGGACAGTATTGTGACTGACATTTTTGGCAGGTAGTTTCGGCACTTGCTATTGATCACTCAGGATCTCGAGTTCTATCTGGAAGCTATGACTATACTGTTCGCATGTATGATTTTCAAGGCATGAATGCCCATCTTCAGTCATTTAGACAGCTAGAACCATTTGAAGGTCATCAAATTCGTGGGTTGAGTTGGAGTCCTACATCAGATCGGTTTTTGTGTGTCACTGGATCAGCCCAGGCTAAGGTGATTTTGAATGACTATCCATTTTCTACATTTAGGTTATATTACATAATCAGGACTAACTGATCTTCATGCTATGGTGCAGATCTATGACCGTGATGGACTTACATTGGGTGAGTTTATCAAGGGAGACATGTATATTAGGGATCTTAAGAATACTAAAGGACACATATCTGGGTTGACTTGTGGAGAGTGGCACCCTAAGGAAAAGCAGACTATACTAACATCATCTGAGGATGGTTCATTGCGAATATGGGATGTAAATGACTTCAAAAGTCAAAAGCAGGTCAGTGTTCGAAGTTTTCTGGTGCATTCATTTATAGTTGAGTTTTTAACATGCTCCTGAGGATTGATTTAAGAATTCAGCAATATATATAAAAGAATGTTAAGACAGTTTCAGCCAACCGTAATTCCTTAGACCTTCTAATCAAGATATGAATAGATTTTTAAAAAGAAGTGTTCAAGGCTGACCACATGGGTTATTTATGCATCTAAGACAAACATACACACATATATTTGGTTGGCCTTGAGCGTACTCCACATAGCCGCATAACTATAACTTCTACTTCTGAAGTGTTTTCACCTTAATTATGGTTGTTTCAATTAGTGGAGTACTAGGAAAAAAAGAGAGAGAAAATACCATCAGAAAACTGTTCCTCTCGATGCTTTTAGAAACTACTAATGTTAATGCTTACATTATTAAGAGTTCGATGTGCTGATTTGCTGCTTCCTAGTTTTTGTTTTTCCCACTTCTTGGTTGGGTGGGGAAGGGAGGAAGGGAAATGGGCCACTAGTGAGTTATAATGTGGGAGAGACATGCTAAAGTCATTAGAATTACACTTAACATAGAAAAACAGAACGGTTTCTTGGAAGATAACATTTTAGGCCTGCATCATGCATCCTCACCGAGTCAGCGAGAGGCTACCTCACTAATTTTATGACATTTTGTAGTCACGCATATATCAGGCATTGACATTTGTACTTGGGCGCCGGGGTGTCATGACTGTTACACTGGTCATTATGTCTATAAGCTACTCCCTCTCCCATCGAACTTGTCATGTTTTCTTTCAGCGCGGTTATTATGGAAAGTTGTTAGTTTTGTGTAAAGTTTTGGGACTCTCAAAAAAAGTGTTTTTAATAATTTGCTAAAATAGTAAACATGACGAGCTCGGTGGGACAGCCCGAAAAGGAATACAAGACAAGTTCGGTGGGACGGAGTTTTCTAATGTGAATATATCTGTTAGCTTGGTAGAAAACCACCAGCTGCTGTTTTATTAAATCTACTTTATTTTATTTATTTGCACGCTGATTGTCTATTTCATTTTAGGTTATCAAGCCCAAACTTTCTAGGCCTGGACGTATTCCTGTAACAACATGTGCTTGGGATTGTGAAGGAAAAAGAATTGCAGGTGGTATAGGGGATGGCTCTATGCAGGTAGGTTTCACTGATATGGTTGATCTCGTCATCATACTCTTTGACTGAAGCAGATCATCTTGTTTTCTGCTTGCAGCTATACTAGTACTAAGGCTTTTTTTATTGTTGTTACTCATTACTATTTCTTAAAAAAATTATTTGTGTGGCATCCTCTTACAGATATGGAACATCAAAACTGGGTGGGGAAGCAGGCCAGACATAAATGTTGGAGACTGCCACACAGATGATATTACAGCCCTCAAGTTTTCCAGTGATGGATTAATACTTTTGTCAAGAAGCTTTGATGGTTCACTCAAGGTATTATAGCGATCTTCTGACTATACCTACTATTTTCTTTGATTTCATCTTTTTGCTGAGTAGGTATTTATTTCGAAAGTTACTAATCAAGCCCTTTTATTTTGATGGTTAAACCTGATATTCTTACCTGCCGTATTTACTAGGTTTGGGATTTACGTCAGATGAAGAAGGCTCTTTGTGTTTTTGATGATCTTCCGAACAATTACTCTCAGACAAATATCGCATTCAGCCCTGATGAACAACTCTTCCTGACCGGAACATCAGTTCAGAAGAATAACACAACAGGGGGTCTGCTATGTTTCTATGATAGAGTAAAGATGGAGATGATTTCAAGAGTTGGAATATCTCCAAAGTATAGTGTAGTTCAGTGTGCTTGGCATCCAAGGATAAATCAGGTAATGGTAACTCTGGACTTCTATTCACTGCAGCAACTATATCATCACCTTTGAGAACTAACAGATTATGCATAATCGTATACATAAAAGGTGCAGTAACTGATCCAAATATTTCCTTGAATGTGTCTCAAACTCTGCAGGTTTTCGCGACAGTAGGGGATAGACATGAAGGAGGAACGCACATACTGTATGATCCGACCATCAGTGAGAGAGGAGCACTTGTGTGCGTTGCACGTGCACCCCGGAAGAAGTCTCTCGATGACTTCCAGGCACAACCCGTCATTCACAACCCTCATGCGCTACCGTTGTTTAGAGATGAACCGAGCCGCAAACGTCAGCGCGAGAAGATTTTGAAGGACCCACTTAAGTCTCACAAGCCGGAGCTACCCATGACAGGGCCAGGCCACGGTGGAAGAGTTGGCACTACCAAGGGAAGTTTGCTGACGCAGTACCTTCTTAAGGTAATGTAGCTTTCCTCATTCTTAAACAAAGTCGGTCAAACTGTTCGGTCTGATCATATTTTCGTGTTGTGTGTGGCAGCAAGGGGGCATGCTAAAGGAAACATGGATGGATGAAGATCCCAGAGAAGCTATCCTAAAGTATGCTGATGCTGCTGCTAAAGATCCTAAGTATATAGCCCCGGCATATGCTCAGACGCAGCCTGAAACAGTGTTTGCCAAGTCGGATTCAGAGGATGAGGAGAAATGACTGGTGAGGATGGTTGTTATGATGCTAAATCTTTAGATCCACATAATGAGAAATAACTGGTGATGATGATTGTTTTTATTTCTCAATTCAAAGCTATGATGTGGGTTTAACCGTGTCACTCAGTATATGAGGATGATGAGGATAGTGGCAATTATTGGGTACATCAATTTGTGTTGTAGCAAGGCATGATCAAGATGCTCTTTACCTTGTGGACTGTCAACTGCACTTACAGTCTTAAGTGCAACCTTAGTAATTCAATAGTCTGTATTTTGATAATATTTGTTTGTTAATATTACCTAGATTTTTATAGTCTTAGGCGTATAGTTTATTATTTTGGGTGCGGTTTCATTGAGAATCAAGTCGTATTTGAGAAATAACATATGGTTTGATTTCAATATAGATTAACATAATGTTTTACTTTTTTATAATCCTTTTATGAGTAAACTACTAAAAACAAGAGATATTAGTATGTAAATACATGAGCTTTGGTTTGATTTTGGTTTTGCATATTGACTTTCAAGACGATCGCGTAAATATACAAAAACAAAAGACAGTTTAAATAAGGAGTAATAACCAAATAAAGCATGAATTTTTTCAATTTTGTAATTTTAACATGAATTTGTAAACTTAGTCAATTAAAGTACGAAGTTTTTATTTTTTGCAATTCGAGACACGCTACAACCTCTAATTTTTTTTCGATTGCCGAAAAACACTAAAACAGTGTCGTTTTGCTGACTAGTTCACCAAGCTGGACAATAATTGTCACATAAGCAAATTGTTACTTTATATGTTTGGCTGACTTATTCGCCAAGCTGGACAATAATTCTCACTTCAGCTAATTATTATTTCATTAGTTTTGCAACCTAAAAAACACAAACACGGTTTAAATTTTTTCAAGATACAATTCTAATTCAAAATCAATCGCTCCTCCTCCTCTCCCTCTTCCAAGAACACTATCTCTAATCCCCAAATTCTTACTCATCTCCCTTTCCCAAGAACACGATCCTTAATCCAATATATAGCTTCTTTGATCGTTTCTTGCCCAAGAAACCCCACTCTAAGTGAGAAAATTGCTTTATGATCGTTTCTTGCTCTATGATCGTTTCTTGTGGCTGGTGAGAACCTTAATTCAAAAAGAAAAAAACGTTAATTTCCTTTGAACTGGGAAGCGTTCATTCATGTTTGAGGTAGTTCTCTTCCTTTTTTTAGGTTTCTTTGATGTGTGCATATAGATTGTAATTATTATACTGGATTGGTGATAGGTAAAAATAGTATATTGATTAGTTGATTTGTGCCTTGATCCTTCGATCCTTCGAAAAGAAAGAAAAAGAATAATCGTGCCTTCAGATTCTTGAGATCTAATTGCCAGTTCTTAGTGCCTCCAGAAAAGCACACTTTTTTGGAATTTTTTTTTGTAAAAAAGCTGGCATGCTTCGGGAGGGTACGAGTATTTCCTCACATTTACTGATGATTACTCAAGGTATGAATATGTTTACCTTCTTCGCCACAAGTCAGATTGCTTTGAAACCTTTAAAGAATTCAAGGCAGAACTAGAGAAGAAGCTAGATAATGAATCAAAATACTATGATCTGATCGTGGTGGTGAATACTTCTTGAACGAGTTCAAGGATTACTTGAAAAAATGTGGGATTACATCCTTGCTAACAGCACCGGGCCCGCCTGAGTAGAATGGTGTGTCAGAGAGAAGAAATTGAACTCTCTTAGAGATGGTTCGATCAATGATGAGTTATGCAACGTTGCCGGTTTCCTTTGAGGGACATACCCTAGAGACTGCAGCATACTTGTTGAACTGTGTGCTTTCTAAGTCGGTACAAAAGACCCCTTTCGAGTTGTGGAACGGGCATAAACCCAGTTTGCACCACTTAAGGATTTAAGATTGTCCTGCTTATGTGCTAAATAACCAGGCCGACAAGTTAGAATCACGTTCAGAAGTGATGTTGTTCATAGGGTATCCGAATGAAATGAAGGGTGGATACTTTTATGATCCTAAAGAAATGAGATCGTTGTTAGCACCAACACTCAGTTCTTAGAAGAGAATTACATTAGTAATCACAAGTCTCGAGTCGACATCATCCTTGAGGAATTACAAGGTGGTCGAGTTCCACTTGAATAGTTAGTTGTGCAAGATAGTACTCCACAAGTAACTGCATAATCTGTTAACACAGCGCCTGACACTGTTCGACGTAGTGGGAGAGTGATATTTACGTCTGATCGGTATATGTTCACTGGGGAGATGTCTGATCATCTCCCGACTGATGAACAAGATATCGTGGATGCCTGGACCTACACTGAAGCAGTGAGAGATGTACATGCAGATTCATAGCGAGTCGCCATGGAGTTGGTAAGTCCATAATTGATATGGATGTATACGAGGTCACAGAACTACCTCAGGGCTGCAAGGCCATTGGTAGTAAGTGGGTATACAAGAGAAAGAGATGATCGAATGAAGAGATTGTGGCATTTTAAGGCCAAGCTAGTGGCGAAAGGGTTTACTGAGAAAGACGGTATCTATTATGAGGACACCTTCTCGCATGTAGTAATGATCAAGTCCATTTGAATTCTCCTTGCCATAGCAGCTCACATGAACCAAGAGATCTGGCAGATGGATGTTAAGACCGCATTCTTAAACGGTCACCTTGAAGAAGGTAGATGTCGGGATTTTGTATACTGGAAGCAATTTTTATGCTTGTATACAATGTGTTTTGTCCTTACCACTATTTTATTCTCCTATTTGATATATATATTTGCACATGTAATCATTTATCTTTTACATAAGTTAGATTGTGTAATATGTTGTAGATCACATAAGACTATTCAATTGGTTGACCTGACAAGATATAAACAGTTATCACAGTTGAGACATCTTTAGGATAAGTTGTCGGTATAAGCTGCAGTTTAGATAAAAAGTGGTTGTCTTGGCTGCTTGTCTGTACTGGTACACTGAAGGTGGTGTATTGATGGACCACATTGAGATGTGTTCTCCTGATTGACCTTAGTGGAGAACCACTAGTGGACAACCAAGTTCTCGGTGACTTAGTTGGTCTTAAGCTTGGTAAGACTTTAGCTCAGTGCATTTGGCTATCTATCACTTTGACCTACTATGGTGAACGTCATCGCGACCGGATCTACGTATCTTGGGTGCTAGTAGTCATTTGTGGCTCGTTGTCTGTATCTTGTAACCATATCCTAGTAAAATGGGTTGATAATATCCCTTGAGGAATTCGTAAGGATTATCACACTAAACTCGGTCGGTTGATTAAGTTCAGGTGTGTTAATAAGGTTAAGTGATACTACTCAGGAATATAATAAGATGTTAATTAATTTCAGCTGTCAGTGAGCTTAATTAATTAACGAATATTTCTATCTTAAATATGGGGATTGATTAAGTCTAAAATACAAGCCGATGCTCAAATTGGGATAAAGGGGCAAGTCAGCACGGATTCTCTAGTGGAATGAATCTGCGTTTATTAATTGATTTTGCTCTGGACTGAGCATAGATAATTAATTGATTTTAGGCCCGACTTTATTTCTTGTATTGGATCATTGGTCTGGTACAATTAGTTGCCCAGTTAGTTATTGTCTCTCAAAAATCATTATTACTAAATTAATGTATTTTATATTATTTAATAATATTATTTATTTGGAATTAATTGGTTGGGCCAATTAATTCATAAATAAAAGTAGCACGTGAGATTAATTTATTATATTATGGGACAATTGATGTGAAAGCACATTAGAAGTATAATTAAATTAATGGGCTACAAATATTAATATAATATAAGCTTTTGAAACCTATATATATATTAGTATTTTGTTCACAACCAAAAGGTTATGTGAAAGAGGACAAAGAACATCTAGTTTGAAAGCTTAAGAAGTCTATTTATGGACTTAAGCAAGCCTCCCGGTTATGGCACTAGTATTTTGATGAGGTAGTCAAATCCTTTGGTTTTGTACCCTGTCCTAACGAGGTGTGTGTGTACCGCATCTATGTTGATGGATTAGTGGTTTTTCTTGCACTTTACGTAGATGACATCTTTCTCATTAGGAACAATATTGAATTGTTATCATACCTCATGAAATGGTTATTTGAGCAGTTTCAAATGAAGGACTTAGGTGAAGTGCTTACATCCTTGGTATTAAGGTTATCCGAAATCGCCGAAAATGATGTTAAGTTTGTCACAAGCATCTTACATTGATACTGTCATTGCTCGTTTTAGCATGCAAGATGCCAAGAAAGGTTCGATACCTTTTAAACACGACATTTTTCTATCCAAGAATTAGTGCCCTGAGACGCCTAAAGAGATAGAAATTATGAGGCTTGTTCCATATGCTTCCACTGTCGATAGTCTCATGCATGCGATGCTTTGTACGAGACTAGATATCTCATATGTTGTAGGCATGGTCTCAAGATATCAGTCTAACCCTGGAAAGGAGAACTGGACTGCGGTCAAGCATATTCTCAAGTACATTAAACGGACTAGATATTATAGGCTTGTTTACCTGTCAGACAGTTTAGTACCTTTGGGTTATACAAACTCGGATTTTCAGGCTGATAGAGACGAGAAGACATCTACCTCGGGTAGGGGTGTTACGATATGTCGAAAAATCAGTATACCGTACATACCGTGCTAAAAAAATACCGAAAATACTGAATTTTCGGTATACCGAGATTTTCGGTACGGTATGATACCGTACTGAAGTTTTTCGGTACGGCAACGGTATGAGATTTCTCATACCGCGGTATACCGTTGCATACCGAAATTTCAGTACATACCGTATACCGCGAGGTACCGATTCATACCGAACCTTGGTATATACCGTGTATCGATATACCGCGATACATACCATATACTGCGGTATACCGATTCATACCGAACCTTGATATATACCATATATCGATATACCGCGGTACATATCGTATACTCAACCATACCGATTTTTACCAAACCACGGTATATACCGTAAAATGATATAACGAACTAACTGATTCGTACCGAACTTTGTTGATTTGTATCGAACTATACCAATATATACCGAACTATCTATTATACCAATCTTAATGTTTATCTAATATTTATCTAATAAACTAACCGTATTCACATTATTTATTTATTATTAGACATTTTGATAGTTGAATGTAATTTGCTTTTGATGGGCTGTGTTTTATTTTCTGTATCAGCATGTTCTACTAATTATCTTAGACACTTTTGTTGGATATGATTTGCATGTTTTCTACATCGGTATGTTTTGTTTCAGATTTTTTTTGGTATATCTTTTGCTTCGGTATAATGTTATATTTTTGTATATCGCCTGTTTTGGTATGCCGTTTGTTTCGGTATGCCGAAGTACGGTACGGTATACCGAAAGAGCGGTATGACAACGGTATGGAGATTGCTTATACCGAACTTTTGGTATACCGAACTACGGTATACCGAAATTATCGATACGGTAACGGTATGCATTTTCCCATACCGAACACCCCTAACCTCGGGTTATGTGTTTACCTTGGAGGTGGAGTCATCTCATGGAGAAGTGCAAAGCAGAAATGCATTGCGGACTCAACCATGGAAGCAGAGTATGCGGCAGCTTCAGAAGCCTCAAAAGAGGCAGTTTGACTCAAGAATTTCCTCTTAGATCATGATATTGTTCCTAATTTTCCTAAGACTATCACAATTTATTGTGATAATTCGAGTGCAGTGGCAAATGCAAAGGAACCCAAATCCTACAAGACATCTAAACACATAGACATGAAGTACCATATAATACGAGATTTCGTAAACCGATGTGATGTGTTGGAAGAGAAGATTTGCATAGAAGACAATCTAGTTGATCCTTTCACGAAGAGCTTGCTATCCAAGCTTTCGCAAAGCATGTTCGTGGCTTGGGAGTGTGTGAGATGCCCCCCACTTAGGACTGCATAAACTTTTGTATAAGTGGGAGAAGTAGTGATAGATAGCTCAGTTAGTATTTTGGATTTGACACGTATACTAAAAGTTTACTTTAGTATAAGTGGAGAATTCTTGGAATTTTGTATACTAGAAGCAACCTTTTGCTTGTATACAATGTGTTTTCCTTTCCACTATTTTATTCTCCTAATTGTTTAATTATATTCGTGCATGTTTGTCATTTATCTTATATAAAGAGTTAGATTGTGTAGTTTGTTGTAGATCAAAGAAGACTGCACAATTGGTTGAACTAACAAGATATAAATAGTTATCACAGCTGAGATAACTTAAGGACAAGTTGTCAGTTTAAGCTGCAGTTTAGATAAGAAGTGACTTGTCTTGGCAGCTTGTCTATATTGATACACTGAAGGTGGTGTATTAATGGATCACAGTGAGATGTGTTCTCCTAACTGACCTTAGTAGAGAACTAAAGATCTCGGTGACTTAATATGGTCTTAAGCTTGATAAGATTTCAGTTGAGTGCATTTAACTATCTATCACTTTGACTTACTATGGTGAATGTCATCGCGACTGGATCTACGTATCTTTGGTGATAGTGATTTTTTATAACTCAGGCTGGTTATCTCTATCTTGCATTCGTATCCATGTTAAATGAGTTGATAATATCCTCTGAGGAACTCGTAAGGATTAATACACTAAATCCGGTCGGTTGATTAAGTTCAGGTGTGTTAATAAGGCCGAGTGGTACTACTCATGATATAATGAGATATTAATTAATTTAAGCTGACAGTGAGCTTAATTAATTAACTAATATTTGTTTCTTAAATACAATGATCAATTAAGTCTGAAATACAAGACCATGTTCAAGTTGGGAAAAAGGAGTAAGTCATCACGGATTCTCTAATGGAATGAATCTGTCTTTATTACTTAATTTTGCTTTGGGCTGAGCATAGATAACTAATTAATTTGAGGTCTGACTTTATTTCTTATATTGGATCCATGGTCTGGACCAAATAGATGCCCAGTATTTATTCTGCTCTCTCGAATTTTTTTTTATTAATAGATTAATGTATTTATACATTATTTAATAATATAAAAACTATTTATCTGGATTTAATTGGTTTGGTCAATTAATTGATAAATAGGCGGTCCAATTATTATTAATTATATTATGGACTGATATTAATTTATTTGAAGCCCATTAGCAATACAATTATCAATGAGCCACAATTATAATATAATGTTTTTATACATTATATTATAGAGAATACAGGCGTTCAGTTTATGAATTCATCCCACTTGACATAATTCAGAAAAATGGGAGTTAGAACGTGTGAGAGCATAAATTTTTTTCCTTCAGATCTTTGTACATGCGGAGGAAGGAAAGGGTCGGGACACAGTCCAGAAGCTCCAAACACGAGCAAAAATCAGAGGCTTTCCAATGACGCATGTATATCGTCGTCCTCCCAATCCTACATGGGTATGTTTACCTTCTTCGCCACAACTCAAATTGCGTTGAAACCTTTAAGGAATTTAAGGCAGAGAGGAGAAGAAGCTAGTTAACGAAATCAAAACACTACGATCTGATCGTGGTGGTGAATACCTCTCGAACGAGTTTAAGGATTACTTGAAAGAATGTGGGATAACATCCCAGCTGCTGACAACGTCGGGACCGCCTCAGCAGAATGGTGTGTCAGAGAGAAGGAATCGAACTCTCTTAGAGATTGTTCGATCGATGATGAGTTATGCAACGTTGTCGGTTTTCTTTTGGGGATGCCCCAGAGACTGCAACATACTTGTTGAACCTTGTGCCTTCCAAGTCGGTACAAAAGACCTCTTTCAAGTTGTGGATAATCATCTGGTTGGGTTTAGTGTGCTAATCCTTATGAGTTCCTCAGAGGATATTATCAACTCAATTAACAGGGATTCGATTGTAAGATATATATATAACTAGTCTGAGCTACAAATAACTAATATCACCAAAGATTCGTAGATCCAGTCGCGATGACATTCACCATAGTAAGTCAAAGTGATAGATAGCTAAATGCACTTGGCTGAAATCTTATCAAGCTTAAGACCAAATTAAGTAACCGAGATCTTTGGTTCTCCACTAAGGTCAGCTAGGAGAACACATCTCATTGTGATCCTTCAACACACCACCTTCAATGTACTAGTATGGACATTCTTCAAGAGTTTAATTGTTCTACTTTCAGAGCAAAAATTTAATATATTTATTCAAGATAAATAAAATCAAAAAAATTGCGAATTATGAGATAAATGGTGTTGGTCCCGGTAAGATTTCAGGTGTATGGGGGGGGAGGAATACATCTGATGTCAATTTTTGTCTTTTCAGATCATAGAGGCTGACTGATAGTGAGTCACTCAGAGAATATGCGGAAATATGTTATGCCCTTTTATAAAACGTTTTTCGTGTATGCAACAGTTAAGTTGATATGACAAATGATGAACAGTAATCAGAGTGCAAAGAAACAGTAAATAACAACGATTTATATAGGTTCGAATTCACAAGATCCAGCATCCACTCTACTGCTCTCTAGCAGGAATCCACTAAATGGATACTTGTAGACTGACGAACATATATCAATACAAACTATCAAACACTCTAACGATCTATCAAACTAACAATCTATCTATCGAGAATATCAGGTTAGGGTTTGAAGGGAGTCATTCAATAATAAGAGTATGATATACTCTTGACTCCAAGCTTATAATGATTAAGCTGGTGTACTTGGAGTATGAACAACTGTAGAATTTCTAGCTCAATAGAACAGTGAATGAGAAGAGTAAGACTGGTTCTTTTGCTTGAGTATGCTTGAGCTTCGTGAAATTCTGTAACCTCTCAATGAGAGGTCTTAACCTCTCAATGAGAGGTCTTCTACTATTTATAGTCGAGCTTGGGGAAAGATCTGTTGGAGAATATCGATCTCCTATTGGCTCTGTGTTGACAATGGTCGAATGCATTAAATGCATGGACACGTGTCGAGTTCAGCTCGCTTCTATGGATTCTGTACGAGGTATTGTTCTGTCGCATTTGACTAGGATTGACATGGCGACCTAGAATTGGTCAAGGCTGATCTGATAATTGTTGTTTCCTTCGTTGACCATCAACTTTGAATATGGCACCTTGTACCTTGTACTTTCTTCACCTTTGAATAAATCAGTCTAGACCCGTGAAGAATCTAATCCATCGATCAGTTCAGCCTGGAAAAGTCAGCTTATCAAAGCTAGACTTAGATCGATCTACTAATTGAACTATCATAATCTAAACTAAACTAATCTGATCAAAGCAGTCAGCCCGACTATACAATTACATGTTGAGATCCTACAAGAATACATCAGACTAGTTCATCGATTAAATAGGGGTTTGAGATCATTCAAAACTTATATTATTTCCCAACAAACTGGATCTCGCATAATTTCTTGAAAATAAATTAAATCACAATAGGACATTATAAATCCAGTTATCGACAATAGAACTCCTTACCACTTCATATAATTAGGGCATGAATTAAATTAGATTATCCTTAAAATATGCAATGTTCTTCAGGAACATGTAATATTCTTCAAGAATATCAATTGTGCTACTTCAGGAGCAACAATTTAAGTATATTCTTATGATTTAAGATTCCAAAATGATAAATTTGAGTTGCTCTTAAGAACATGTAGAGTTAATTGTGTGACTTCAAGAGCAACAATTAAAGTTAATATAAACATATATCATTAATTGAAATCCTTTGGGATTAATTTTTTTTCAAGAACATGTAATATTGTTTATGAATACTAATTGTGTTACTTCAAGAGCAACAATTTTAGCCTATATTAAATTACTTTAGGCGAAAGGTTAATATTTTATAGAAACCCTCTTCAACAACTGATATAGTATTATTGAAGAATATCAATTATGCTACTTCGGGAGCAACAACAATAACAGTTCAAGATTTGTTCATCAATAAAACATAATATATGAATTGCTCATCAAAAGCATGTAACATCCTTCAAAATATTAATTGTGCACTATTTCATAAGCAATAGATTATGAAAATATTTATGCATATATATACATACATATTATGTAATATTCATATATTAATTGTGCACTAATTTTTAAATTGTTCTTTAAGAACATGTAATATTCTTCGGAAATATTGATTGTAGGAACAACAATTTAATATAAAATTCATGTAAAAAATCATTTCAATGACTATAAACCATAAATATAAATATAAATTCCTTTTGACAACAATTATATTAAATCGAGAATCTATTAAAGTATAATTTTGGCCCTTTAGATGATTTCCAGAAGCTTAATCAGTCATAAAAAATTTCATAAATAATGAGTATCACAACAACCATTTGAAAGTATATAGGAAATTTCAATTGATCTCATAATCAATTTTATTGGATGCTCGTAGCTATAATATTGATAAGATTGTTACCTTGATTGGAGGACACAAATTGAACTATCGTGATTCTATTGGAAGTAAATTTGTAGAACAATCATATTGATAACGTGTTATAAATTAGAAAGAAGTAAAAAATAATAAAGAGACATTGAAGATTGTCTATCTCATTTATTATGTCTCATTACATGTTCTACTAATAAAATGTTAGTGCATGTTCATTTTTCCCTAAATTAACTTTTATCTCTAAAATCAATTAATCTAAATATAATATATAATTATAAAATAAAATACGCGCGTCACCGTCACCATTATAGAATTGGATATATAAAATGAGATAAAAAAATCCTCATCGATTTTCGCACTGTTTGGTAGGAAATTAGGAAATTTAAAATATGTTTGATATGAAAACGTCCCATGATTTGTTAATGCTTTTAAATCTTTCAAAATCGTGTTGAAACAAAATCTCTAAGGCCTATCCTCTATAACGCTTGGCGCTACTCTTATCTGTCACCGCAGAGACCCAACTATCAATGGCGTTGGCGCCCCAACACCACTCCCTCTACTCTCTGTCTTCTCTCTCCATATTCCCCTTCCAAAACCCCATTTCGTACCTTGTTTTTCCCAAATCGAACTCACGCGCACCACCCACTATCATCATTTGTAAATCCACTCAAACCGGCGCCGCTGATTACCCGCCCAAAATTGATGGGGCCGGAGCCGCCGCCCCTACCAGAGGCGACGTTTTCCTTCAAATACACCATTCCTCAGCTGCTTCCGCCTCTGTCCTCGCAGAAACCAAGAAAAAGAAGAAGAACAAAGACAAGGTTGCGAAATCTTCATCTATTGCTGGTCCTAGCTGTTATGGCTGCGGCGCTCCGTTGCAGACCTCCGAATCCGATGCTCCGGGTTACGTCGAACCTGAGACTTATAGTCTGGTGAGTTAAACGGTTGGAATGCCTGCCTGCCCTTTTTGTGGTTGATTGCTTGATAGTGTGTGTTTGTGTGCCTCCGCAGAAAAAGAAACATCGACAGCTACGGACAGTGTTATGTGGGAGGTGCCGGCTTTTGTCACACGGGCATATGATCACCGCAGTTGGTGGAAATGGAGGATATTCCGGTGGAAAACAGTTTGTCACTGCAGATGAGCTTAGGGAAAAGCTGTCGCATTTGCGTCATGAAAATGCTCTTATTGTGAAATTGGTGATTTTTCATTGCGATTTTGGTCGTGAAATTCCTACTAGTTGAACTATTACAGCCGTTTCAATGTCTCTTATGGTTTCTCAGCTTATTTCAAGTAATGGAGTTTTTTGGGCAAATCATATATAGGTTGATATAGTGGACTTCAATGGCAGTTTTTTGGCTCGTGTACGTGATCATGTTGGTGCAAATCCTATAATACTTGTCATGACAAAGGTAGGGCCAGCAATACCTAATAATTGCTGCATCCAGTAATTTCATTAGTCTTTTGTATTGATTTTTTTGAGTATTTTATTTATAACTATTACATTTGGTGGTTTTAGATTGATCTTCTTCCAAAAGGAACTGATTTTAATTGTGTTGGTGATTGGGTTGTGGAGGCAACAATGAAGAAGAAACTGAAGTAAGTTGTTTTTCCGTTGGCCAGATATTTATTTGTAGAAGAGCAAGTGATATTGTACAGCTTTTTTCAGTTTCTTTTCCTTGCTGCTGTAACATCCTGTACTTCCCCTTTGATATAGTTTAAATGCAAGATGTCATACATGTCTTAGTAATGCATCCTGATTGCTAATATGTAATAATGCAATTTGCTTTTGGGGCATGTAGAGATGCATGCTATGTGTAGTCTGTTTATCATATTCAGAAGTCTTTGCTGTAAACAAGATAAGAAGTAATGTAATGCCAGCCAGGAGGGGAAGATGTCATGTTTCTGTTTATGTAGTTGCTTCAGATATGTAGTAGTTCGCTATGTTTTAGATGCTAAATATGTTGTTTTGTTAAAAATGCTACTATGCAGCGTACTGAGTGTACATTTGACAAGTTCAAAGTCTTTGGTGGGCATCGCTGGAGTGGTCTCAGAAATTCAGAAAGAGAAGAAGGTGAATGGCTTCATCTTTTTTCATTTTTTGCTTCATCTGGCTTATAAAAATGGTACAAAATGCTGAGATCACGCAGAAACAACTAAGAAAAATGCACTAGTTTTGTGCTTTGCATAAAAGAATTCTCATATTTTAACCTAAGATAATGTTGGATTGTGCTCTAACTGTACATTTTAATCTTAATTGTGGTTATTCTCTATAATTTCTACTTCTTGTTCTTTTTTTCTGGTGCACGCACTAACTCCTCTATTGAACCTTAACAACACCCAGTTGAAGTATTGGGGACCTGTTAAGTGAATTTTCTTTAGTGGGAGACTACTACTAATACAAAAGTTTTTCTTAATTAAAAGAAAAATGTCTTTTTGTTCTTTAATATTAGGGGTGGGAATTTGGTGATTGGTTATCGAGTATAACTGATCCCGAACCGTAACCAATCGGTCCAATTAAAAAAATTGACTAAAAGCTTACTTGTGCATGAAAATGAAATCTTGTTAAGATGATATTTATTTTCTGCTTGTGTTGGTGCCAACATAAGATTCAGGTGTAGGGGGGATAGACCTGATACAGATTTCTCAAAAATTGATTAAGGAAGTCAGTCTAGCGGACTTCAGTCCCAAATACTCTTCCTTAAATCCTATCAGGTCTGTGAAGATTTGGTGTTATGGGAAGAGTTATCTATCTCTTAATTGTTACCTTATTTCTAGTGGGCTATGAGGTCTTACTTAGTTACTTTATTTTGTTTGAACCTTGGATCTGCAGTTCTGTTGTCTCGTAGTTTAATGTCCTAGTTCCTTATTGTTCATTGTCACTCTTTACTCTAACATTTGAGTGCTGCACCCTAGTGATAATCATCTTTGCCCTCCATAGTTATTTGGAGGAAAGGTTTCTTGAGTGGAAGGATTTTTTTGGGGCACTTCTGCCCTGATAACAGCCTATACATGAAAGAGAGGGAGACCCTATGTTTTCTGTAGAACATATAACTTAACCAGAATAGAGAGGTCATATTTCTGATGGAGAGGGTTTTGAAAACATGAAGATTTAGAAAAGAAAATTTCTTTTTTATTTCAATATTGAGAATACAAGGGAAAATATGTAGAGTTAATTCTCCCTAAATGAGGAAAGTAGACCAGGGAGAATAATTCGGGTATCATTCCTAGCCAAAACTATGTATTCAACATAAATGACAAAATAAATCACAGCTATACACTAGTGCTATTTTATTCTGAGTAGGACTAATTAACTTGAAATTCTACGTCTCGAATAAAAAGTTATATTGAATGATGTATGTAAGTAACCAATTCGCAAGCATAATTATTAGCTTTTCTGCTTGTGATTGACCAGATTCTCAAATTCACTTTTAGGATTGATAAATCCATCTTGTGTTTCTTGGCTAATTTTTCTGATTGTTCAGTTCTTTCTTTAGGTAGACAGTAGACATATATATCCTTCTTTGCTTCTTAATCTGGATTAACACTTGTCTCTGGATTTATTGTTGCAGGGACGGGATATCTACATATTGGTAAGTCTGTTTCGTTATATAGTTTGCATCTTTTCCTGTTTTATCAATTCGTTGCTCAGTAGTCTCTGTTGCATCCTTTTACTTCTTTTTATTTGTAATGGCTTATTTAGTACTTCGTTTGTTTAACAGGGGTCAGCTAATGTCGGAAAGTCTGCTTTTATTAATGCATTACTGAGTAAGCTAATGTTATCATTATTTCCTCTAATATTCTGTATTACTGAAAACAAGTTATGTTTAGCTTCTTGAGTCCCTCCTTCGATAGACACACTTTGCACAGTTTAAATGTAAATGGATTGTTTTTCCTATCCCCCTGCCCAAAAGGTAGATGTACCTAGAAAATCTGTTACTATGCTAGCAAAAGCCTTAATTCAATAATGATAAGGGTGGATATATTCCCAACATATTTTAACCTCAACTTTTTCTTGGTTAGTATCAGTTATAAATTTTCACCTTTCCTTTTTACAACTCAATTTAAAGAAACATCCATCACTATTTCACATCAGCTTGGAGGAGGAGAAAGTGGTAGTGTGTTTGCGCACACCCTTTCCTCGCATACGAGTTGGTGATTTTATCATTTAGGAAGACTCCGAGACTGCAACCTAGTCCCAGCGCGCTCACCCACCCTGCCTTCCCAGAATATATATATATATATATATATATATATATATATATATATATATATATATATATATATAAATTAATTAATTAAAAATCCTCCCCAATGCCTGATATAATTATTTTGTTTGATTCCCTATATAAAAAAGGTTTCCCCAAACCTTTCTCTTAAACCATCATTTTGACCTTATTTAGAGTGAATACTCTGTCGCATTCAAAGTGTTAACTGGAGTTTTGTTTGTCATCAGAACTGTTATCTTACAAGGATCCAGTAGCTGCTGCAGCGAGAAGATATAAACCAATTCAATCTGCTGTTCCTGGAACTACTCTGGGTCCAATCCAAATTGAAGCCTTCCTAGGTGGAGGGGTAAGAACTGAATATCCAATCTAGGTTCTTGAATGGAGGCAATGTTAATTGCAACTTATATGATCAGAATCCTTTTATTATAGAAGATATACGAGGAATTAAAAATCATTGGTAATTCTCTAGAGTAAAGCATGCTGATGATTGCACAAGGCTACATGTTATCCAGACAAAGTAAAGAGAATTAAGAAACATGATCGTACCCCAAATTAGGAAATTAACTAGTTTGACCTGTAATTATCGCACAAGCTTATTCAGTTTGTTATAAATAAGGACTATGAAATTAGCCTTGAAACACGCACACTAGTACACCAAATTATAGGATTCATTTTACTAATTAGTTTTCATGCTTTGTTAGCTTGTGGAAGTCCTCTAATATGATGACCATTATTTCCGTTAGCTGTTGTCACATTGCATGGTTTGTTGAAACTGTAGTTAGTAGGTTTAATAAATTGTGTAGCATGATTTCAAATATTTGATTTCACACAAATATGTTTTTGTAGTGAAGATTGGAAAACAAATGGATGTCTTGGCTATTTGATTAGACAAATAATAAGATGTGTTTTAAGACCGAACAATTGGTCGGCTAATAATAGATACAAAGTTATTTAAATATTGTAATGAATAATTTGATATTTGCAATTAATCTTATCACCCTTTCATGAGAATATTGATAGAAAATGTTTGTATGCTTCTTCGTATAAAATGAAGAAGTGCAAAATGACAAGTTATGCCAGATTAATGAGAGCATTCTAGCTAATTAAACAACTACAACGCCTAGCTACTTCTGAACAAAAAGCACAAAACTCATTTTGAATTGAGACCTGCTAAGCCACTCTAAACTTTATCGTATATCGTGCATATTCCGAGATATTTTTTGTTATCCTAAAAATATATTCTATACTGTCTAACCAAATTGACCAGCACATTGTCAGTATGAGACTCACTCCATAACACCTTAACTTTTTTCCTATAATATGACCGAAACAGCTCTTTAGTCTTTTGTGTCAGAATCCCATACCCAACCTTTTACCATGAGCTGACATAATCCATTATAAGCCCGAGAATATCTATCTAATAAATGCCTTCTATAGCTAGATTTGTAGCACATAGAGATTTGTTGTAACTCTGATCAATGAGCGTTTGGCTTATCATTTTCAATATAATTACCTCCCAGTTTCTCTATTTTGGGAAGCTTGTGTTTATCCGGTCTTTTAATTTGCAATTCAACATCGATACTTATTGAACTACCTAGCTAGTGAATGACAAGCAAACTGTTCGAATGTCAAGAATTGGGACCTAGAGGGCTGAACAAGTTGGTCCCTTGATCAGCTTGGTTCTGTAGCTTATCCTCTTCTGGGTTTTTTTCCCTTTTTTTGGCTTGGAGAAAGAGTTAGAGTTTGTCGATCCAGAAAGCAGAATCTAATGAAAAGGGCCTTATGTAAATAATCTTGTTACCGACCTAACCTACAGCAAGACATGCATTCTTATATTCCTTTTTATGCTGTAGTTTTTTAAATCTAACTGCATAACAAGTATAGTCATCACCTTTCACTACACCTAAATCAAGAGGATATTGTCTTGGCATGCTTGTGAATACTATACACAGAGGCACATATGCTCTACTAGAACAGAATTCAGTATATAGTAAAATTGGTTTGTTAAAATATACTCACTCTGTTCCAATATTTGTGGCTCAATTGGTTTCGGCAGGGGAATTTAGGAAGTGGTATTATGTGGTGTAGATTGTTTGACTTTTTGATAGTTAATTTTAGGCCACATAATCTTTACCTTTTTAAGAAGTGAGCCACAAATATTGGGACATCCATTTCGAGAAAGTGAGCCACAAATAATGGGACGGAGGGAGTACTAAGTAGCTGTATCGACCATTTTGCTATCTAAGTGATCTTTTAATGAATCTCCAAATTTATAGAATATTGATCGTTTTGTTGTTTTAGAAATTATATGATACACCCGGAGTTCATCTTCACCATAGGCTAGCTGCGGTGATCCATTCAGAGGATCTACCTTCTCTTGCACCCCAAAGTCGACTCCGAGGTCAACCATTCCCAGTATGTTGTCTTTCCCAACCCTTATTCCTCGACTATTTACATTTCATTTTAACTTAGTTTTCCTCCATATCCTTGTGGTGTAAAACAGAACACTAATATGATGACAGAAGACCCGTACATGGACCAAATCAGATCAAGTGGCTTAGTTGGTTTCTCTATCTTTTGGGGAGGCCTTGTCCGAATTGACATTATGAAGGTGCTTGATCCTCGCATCATTCTTATGCAAGTAAGATTGTGTGTTTATGCTTTTGTGCTGACTACTATTGTGACAGGCTCTCCCAGAAACCCGCTTGACATTCTACGGACCCAAGGCGCTGCAACTTCATGTAGTACCTACTGAAAAAGCTGATGAATTTTACCAGGTTTGATTGTGGTCACATTGTTGCCATGTCATTCTAATGTGCTGCCATTTCAGTGGCACTGTTGTCTGTTGATCAGTACTTCATTCTGAATCTCAAGACGGTTGTTCGCTCCATTGAAAGGTCTGATCTTGTGTACGATTTTCAGAAAGAAGTTGGAGTCCTCTTGACTCCTCCAACTGAAAAACAGAAGGCAGACAGCTGGACGGGCCTTGAAGTAAAGCGCGAGTTGCAGTTAAAATACAAGGATGTTGAGAGGTAGGCTAAATCCCAAAGGCATCATTATATTGATTTTACTAGTATCTTTACTTCAGCTTCCTTTCACAGACCTGCTTGTGATGTGGCTATATCGGGGCTTGGGTGGATATCTGTCGAACCATTTAGCCAATCCTGTACATCATCTTTGTCGAGTGCAAGTGAAGTAGAAGTTGGTGGTGAGATAGATTTAGTAGTCCATGTTCCGAAGCCTGTGGAGATTTTCGTCCGGCCTCCATTACCAGTTGATGCTGCTGGAGGGAAATGGTATCAGTACAGGGATCTGACAGAAATGGAACAGGAAGTAAGGCCAAAATGGTATTTCTGAATCTGTTGTAGAAAGGCGTTTTAGTGCTGCTGAGGAAAAGTGAAAGTGGGGTTGAGTCCACTTTTATTTGCAGCTTTGGAGCTCTGCGTTTGACGTCCAATAACTCCAAGTGTATATCATGCTGTTTGAAGAAATTAGGTTTAGGTGATCACCGTTCCAGAATTTTGAACCTACTTTAGCTTTCTATTTGTATCTAAGGGTGGGTCCGAAGCAATCCGGATCTTCTGGCCCATTTTGTGAGGATCACTCAATGGCCCACCAATTACGCGGTGCCATGTGTATTTTTACCAGGAAACAAACATTATAATATTAACTACATGACCCACCAATACATATGTGGCATCATGTGATTGGTAGGCCACTGAGTGGTCCGCCCAAAAATGGGCCAGACGATCCTGAGCGGGTCCGAAGGGGCGGGGTTGGTGCCGCCGCCTAAAAATCGTGTACAATCTCGAGTTTTTTTTTTTTTTTTTTTTGTTATTCTACAAATTGCTGAATTTGTTATTTATAGAGCAGATTTATTTGGGACGTCTTTGCTATTTCGCTCGATATTCTCACAACTATCGGTCGAATTCTACTCTTGTTGATTTATTGTTGGACATTAATTTAGTAAATCGTTTTTTACATTTGGTTCTTTTCTGTTTTATTCTATCTTCCCGGTTTCCTTACAAACTACATGACGAATACAAAAAAATTTCTAGATTCATAAAAATTAATAGTAGAAAGGAAATGATTATAGATTCGCAGAAATACTATATTACATAGCATAAACTAGATTACACTAAAAAAACAAATGCAAATAAGAAAACATAAAAAAAATTACATAAAAAATTACTAGATTCATTTTTCAAACACAATTTTCACTAGTTCCAGTTTAACTCTTTTTCTTCCCGTTTGGTGATAATTTAATATAAGATTTGAAAATCTCAATATTCCTAGATGAGTGATGAACCAACATAATGTAAATGATGCATAGTTTAGTTGAGCTCAACATGTTAGGAGCTCAGTATGCTATATAGATTTCAGTAAATGATGCTAAACTTAGTAGTTTTGTTGGTCCAGAGACGAGCCTTTAGGTGAGGGGAGGGTTGTGAATACACTTGAGTGCAGATTTCAATTAGTGCTACTGAATATTGCTGTTGAACTAGTCAGTAGTTTTGTTGGTCCAGAGACGAGTCAGTTGGTCAAATTAACTTTCTAGATCGCGTGGGCAGAGTATCCTTCTACTGAGTTCTATCTACTGACTTCAGTTAGTGAACAGTAGTTCAATATCAGATACAGTGTGAGGAAGTGTAGGCCCAAAAATATGTTCGCCTCAGTTTGAAAACACATTTTATACTGATTGATTTAAAGTCAGTTTTATGCAGTATGAACAATAATCAATGCAATAGTAAATCGACACAAGCATTTTTTAAAGTGGTTCGGATACACTGGATCCTACGTCCACTATCCCGAACAAAGCAGGAGTTCTTGAATTAATTTATATTGAGCAAGTCTCAGTTGATCTGTGCATTGGATAAGAACAATTCAAAAAGCTGAACTCCTTCGAGTTTTTCTAAGCTTATGATATTACAATAAATTCGCTTAAAATAGAGAATGAGAACTAATGAATCTTTAGAGTGAAGAACTAAAAAGATCTCTCTGCATTCAAGTTCTTCGCTGGGTTCGATTTTGAGTTCACTAGAGTGTTTATTTGCTCGAATGCTTTAGTTCCCGGTGATGTCTTCTCTATTTATAGCCTCGACTCATGAATAGATCCGTTGGAGGGAGTCTAGACACATGTCGAAAATGACCATCTTCAATTTGAATGTTACTGTAGAGATTCCTTCTTTTTATGTCTAGAAATCAATTTTACGTTAGAGCAGGTACATATTGGCGGCTTCTCATTGGTCGAGGTTAGAGAGTAGGTGAGGCTCCAAAAGCATGCTGAGTTGACTTCCTCTGATTCCTCGGACCTTTTACTGAATTGTCTTCTACTTACTTTCTTCTGAGATGTTTAATACGTGGCTCGAATTTCTTTGTAGATTCAGTGGGTTATAACATTCCCAACTGAGTTCCTGATGTTGAGTTCTTCCGGCTGAACGACAGATATTCTACTGAATCTATCAGCTGCTGAACTTTAGCTAGCCTATTGAACTCCTAACATGCTAAACTTAACTAAGCTATTACATTATATAAGACTCATCATTCAGCTAGGGTTTTGGGATCTTCAAATCTTATCATACTGAATCTCATCCCAACATTTTCCCCATATTTGATGATGCCAAAACCTTTTCCATTAGTTCTATCTATCAATACAATACATCAAACACAAATTCCCCCTTTCTAAGATAATATCCTTCTATCAACACAATCTCCCCTATAACACAAGACTACTGTCTATGAGATAGATCAACTAAGCACAAATGGAACAACCACATAGATAATTAACATGTGTGTGTGTTCTAATCACTGAGGTGATCAGTAGTGTTGAAAGAAAAGAGATGATAGCCAGGTGACAATGAGTAGTTCTAATCCTGAATTGTTGCAGTCGCGCCTTGAAGTCAATAGATTTTTTCTTTGGAAGATCAAGACCATAGGCTCTGTAGACTCTGCTTCTTAGCTTCTTGATCTCTTCCTAATCTTCAACATCATTCAAGTTCAACCATTTTCTCACAACGGCAAATTTGATCTCATCCTCAATCTCGTAGGATCTTGCGTATCTGAACCACTTAAAAAACTGTGTGTCACCTTACTGTTTTATCGATTACTGTTCATTCTGCATTCAAGTAGTTTTGAAAAATCATAACTCTGAATTTTCAGTAAAACTGTTAAGACACGCCCAAGCACTAACCAAAATTGTTTTAAGTAACAAGCGTTTTTCTTCTAAATAGACGATTAAAATCGGGCCTACACTATTCGACACAACCTCTTATAATGAAACACTTGTCTACTAACTTCAGTCAGTAAATAGTATTTAGTAGTAAGAA
This sequence comes from Lavandula angustifolia, assembly GCA_028984105.1. Taxonomy (NCBI): domain Eukaryota; kingdom Viridiplantae; phylum Streptophyta; class Magnoliopsida; order Lamiales; family Lamiaceae; genus Lavandula; species Lavandula angustifolia. The sequence goes on from CM054820.1 coordinate 24,124,644, forward strand.
TCACTCCACCCACGGGATCAGAAAGATTACTTGGCGAGCTGAATTCTTCAGCAAACAAACTCAGTATAAGACTGACTTTCGCGTTTGAGTTAAAATTTGGACTCATGTGTATTAACACCCCCCCCCCTCGCCCACCACTACACAGGACCAACACTTCCGCAGTTAATTATCACTCCCTAACAATGCATCAACTATTTTATGCTTCATTTTCATGTTTTGCATATTGATCATCATTTTCTCCATTTTTATCCTTTGATATTGCATCTCGAGTTGAGCACTTGACACATCTTTGATTAACTTAGTTTCATGTCTTTAGAGAATGTTAGTGCATAAAGTTGAGTTGCAAAATCATTACTACTATCATATTGTGATGCCTTATGGGGCTTTTGCAATAGCTTATAATTTTCAACTTATCACTTAATTTAAAAATAAGAAGTTTGAATTTGAGTGTTTGCAACATTTTAAAAGTCAAGAAATTCTCTTAATTTAAATTGAATGAACTTCTTTCTCAATATCTTCCTGGTTCTTTCCATTTTTTTTACGAACACATGCTTCTTTATAACCAGCAATGCACTTGTTTATGCTTTTATTAAGTCGTTTCCAACTATCCTTCATTGATTCAATATTTTGTTCGTTGAGTTTATTCATAATTCCGTATTGTCAGCTTGCTTCTCATGATACAATTTATGAACACATGCTCATAACGAGACTCCCTTTTAATTTCTGTTATGTTCAATAACAAAGAGCATATGTGACATAAGAGCTACATCTTCTTTCACATACCAAACATTTTTTTGCCTCGCAACAATTTTGGTTTGGGCGTTGAACATGTGGAAACAAATTGTGGGAGATTTTTTGTGACGAGATAAATTGAGAGGTTCGGATTTGGAGAAAATTGAGAATTTGAATAATGCCGAGAGTTTTGTTGATGTACGAAATTGGAAAATTTGTTAGAATTTTGATACCACGAAAATTCTGGATAATAACTTTGTTGGCTTGAATCCATAAGGAATGAAGAAAGAGTTTTCATTTGTGAAATTTGAGAGAAATGATGTTTCATTTTGTTGGTGAAGATATGCAATACTCCCCCTTCCACTATTATTATTCTATTTTTCTAATCGTACATTACTGTTTTCGAAAATGAAAAAATTAAACTCATAATCCTAAAATAAAATGGGGCTCTCATTACTCACTATCCACCCACCCACCATCTCTCTCTCTCTCCAAGAGTCTCTCTCTTACACGATTCCGGTCCGCGACAAACTCAAAGATTTATAATTCTTAACTTTTCGAAAACTTTATATTATTTATTCAATTACAACATGAAAAAAAAAAACAATTGCCTTAACGATGCCTTCATAAAATCCGGATTAATTATCATTTATTCCCATCCAACTATTATTTAGAATCGTGCTCATTTATTAATACAATAAAAATGAATAAACTAAACACCTAAATAAAATTGTTAATCTTGATGCTTAAATAAATAGAACAGTAATAATGGCATGAATGGAGTATTAAGTTCTATTTATAGAGAGTTTTCAAAAAACTTTGACATTGTTTTTAATTTTTTTTAATGAATTTTCAGTATCATTATCATCGTCAATGATTTAATTGCATCTCAATAACGTTAGGGTTATGAATTGGAGTGGTCTTAGGCTTAACTAATTGTTGTCCAAATTTCATACGGATACCGCTAGTTAGTGTTTCATTTTTTTTCCAGGATAGTTATTATAAAAATTGTATTTTGTGGCGTATATTATTTGACTTTTTGAACAGTTGATTACACATTTTTTGCCTTAGAAATGAGACATTTGTAATGTAACACCCCCAATTATAAAAGTGAAACACCCAAATTAAGAAAGTGGAACATTGGAATTTTTAAGAATTCCTCCATCACTTCTCCGAAAGTACATAATAAAGATTTGGTAAAATCACCTCAAGCTATGTATTGCCTTTAAATAGAGAAAATACAAGAGATATTTCCGTAAATAAAAGAATACATACGATCATAAATACTTGTTATTTGCTTTCGCTTAAAATTAAAAATAATTATTTTACAACAAAAATAACGTATTTTTAAAATTAAATAAAAAATAAATATTTTTTTATAATTCCCAAAATTAAAATAATTTAAACATCAAAACATAAAGAAATTATTAACTTAATTCAGAATCTAATGGAGAAAATTTTCATAAATATTAAAAAATTATTTATAAATAAAAAATAAATAAATATTTAAAATAAACATAAGCTGCCACCTATCATTATTTCTACTTTGACAGTGTGGGGGACCGAAAAGCCCCCAAACTTCTTCAAAATTCATTGAATCCTTTTTGAAGAAAATATTTCCCGCCTAACCAAAAACACCATATAAGCTTCACTCTCCAAATTTCACCATTTCCAAATTTCAAATTTAAGGAAAAATCTCGTTCCTACATCTCCAACTTCCCCATCTTCAGAAACCCTTCCCAATTTCACACTTAATTTCTACAACTCATAGAAGAAATGCACATTAAGGAAATCTGTTTAGAGGGGTTTAAGTCCTATGCAACGAGAACCGTGGTTCCGGGTTTCGACCCGTATTTCAACGCCATTACGGGTCTCAACGGCTCCGGGAAATCGAACATCCTCGATTCGATATGCTTCGTGCTGGGCATCACCAATTTGCAGCAGGTTAGGGCTTCTAATTTGCAGGAGCTGGTGTACAAGCAAGGCCAAGCTGGAATTACCAAGGCCACTGTATCGGTTGTTTTCGACAACTCTGACCGCAGTCGAAGTCCTCTTGGATATGAGGATTCTCCTGAAATTACAGTCACTCGTCAGGTATATTTCAATAAATTTGTTAGCGCTTGCATTTACTCTCTGTTGAGTTTTTATATAATATTAGGCAACTTATTCGGATGAGTCGTGATTCCTATTATCTTCCCAATTCTACACATAAAGAAGTTGGTTTCAGTTTTAACGGATTTCCCAATCTTCATTAAAAGTTCAATCCTTTACATGTAGTGATAACCTTATTGCATTTTGCAGATTGTAGTAGGTGGAAGGAACAAATATTTGATCAATGGGCATCTGGCTCAGCCCAGTAGAGTCCAGAATCTTTTTCACTCAGTTCAGCTGAATGTAAATAATCCACATTTTCTTATAATGCAAGGGAGAATTACCAAAGTCTTGAATATGAAACCTCCTGAAACATTGTCAATGCTTGAAGAAGCTGCTGGGACAAGAATGTACGAAACAAAGAAAGAGGCTGCCCTTAAAACACTTGAGAAAAAGCAGAGCAAGGTTGATGAGATCAACAAGCTTCTGGACCAGGAAATACTCCCTGCTCTGGAGAAGTTGAGAAAAGAGAGGATGCAGTACATGCAATGGGCCAATGGAAATGCTGACTTGGACAGACTTAAGAGATTTTGTATTGCTTATGAATATGTTCAAGCAGAAAAGAATAGGGATAACACCATTCAACGTGTTGAAGATTTAAGAAACAATATGTTGAAAATTGATGCAACTGTTGGAAAAATGCACGAGGAAACACAGGAAATGGAGAAGGAAATATCAAAACTGAGTGCCGAGAAAGAGGCAAGCATGGGTGGGGAGCTAAAGTTATTGTCAGATAAAGTTGATGCACTGTCACGTGATCTGGTGAAAGAAACTTCAGCTCTCCAAAATCAAGAGGACAATCTTAAAACTGAGAAAGATAATGCAGCCAAGGTATGATGATTTAGTTAGCAATATCTGTTTTTGTTGATGGATTTGTACACCTATTGATCTTTTATCTTGCTAGGTTGGTAGTATAGTTTGTATTTAAATTTTGGATCTGATTTGTTCTTTTATCGTTTACAGATTGAAAGGAACCTTCAAGAGTCGAAACTAGCAGCTGAAGAGAAGGCTGCTGCAGTAACAACTGCTGAAGATGGAGCTGCTGATCTCAGAAAAAGTTTTGAGGAGCTTTCAAAGAGTTTGGATGATCACGAAAAGGAATACCAAGTAAACTATTAATCCAGAACTATGTCACAGCTACACAAATGTATCATTGCACCAATTAAATTATGCCACGGTTGCATTGTATCATTTCAGGGTGTAATGGCCGGTAAGAGCAGTGGAAATGATGAGAAGTGCCTTGAGGACCAACTGGGAGATGCCAAGATAGCTGTCGGACAGGCTGAAACTGAATTGAAGCAGTTGCAGAATACAATTAACCATGTTGAGAAAGAACTGAAGGACAAAAGAACTCAGTTGTCATCAACATCCAAAATAGCTGCTGCAATAGAAAATGAGCTCAGTGGCAAGAGGAAAGAAGTTGAAACAGTTCAAAAGGAACTCAAATCTCTTTCCTATGATGAGAACCATATGGAGTCACTTCAAAAGGTACCTTCCTCTAATTGGCTCCATAAAATTTATTTGTAAAAAGGTACATGAACCTTTGCCTCATTTTGGTTGATGAATGGTCTCAGGATCAGATGACTGAAATAGAGCTGGTGCAGAAACTTGAAAAGAAAGCTAGCGAAATCTCATCAAGATTGGGTAAGGTTGACTTCAATTACAAAGAACCGGAGAAGAATTTCGATAGGTCAAGGGTGAAAGGCGTGGTTGCAAAACTAATTAAAGTAAAAGATAGCTCTGCAGTGGTTGCTCTAGAGGTTTGCTAGTGCATTTTTATACATGTGGCACTTCAATTGATTCATTTTATATTTCTTTCGTGTGATCTCAAAGCTTTTAGTTGATTTATTGAGATCTTTTTCAGGTAGCTGCTGGTGGGAAGTTGTTTAATGTGGTTGTAGACACAGAAAATACTGGGAAACAACTACTTCAAAAGGGTGGTTTGCAAAGAAGAGTGACAATTATTCCTCTGAACAAGATCCAGAGCCACCCTGTCTCCCGGAAAACTTATGATGCTGCTGTTAGATTGGTAGACTGTGACCCATCTCCCGCTTATATGTTTTATCTTACACTAGTTATGTCCGGAAAACATATAATTCTCAATTTTCAGGTTGGCAATGACAATGCTTCCGTGGCACTTTCTCTGGTTGGATACGACCAAGAGCTTCAAGTACGCTCCCAGAAAGCAAACTAAAATTTTATTCACTTTTCTTCATTTGTTTATCTTGGCATTCACTTCTAGGTATTCATTCTTGCTAGCATACTATAAGAATATATCCAGTTTTGTAATTGTCAGAAATTTTGGTACAAGCATTACGGTGAAAGTACATTCTCCTTCAATGCATCTTCATTCAATGTTAAAAGGGTATTTTGACTAAGCTTATTTTAAGGGTATAATATGTTTTTGGGGTTCATAAGATGTTTGATCTTATTTTAGAATTAAGTTGGATTGTTTGGATGCTTGAGCCTATAAGATGTTAGTAATGATAAATAAAGTAAGAAGTTTCCTAAGATAAGAAGTTTTTTTTGCAAAAAAGTTCTGACTTCTAAGTGCTCTTACTTTCTAAAAAATAGACCAAGATCCTAACATCTTCTCTTTGGAAGGCGGAAGCAAATAAGATATTTTCCAAAAAAATGGTTGCTGGATACTTTGAAAGAGCTTATAAGCTCACCAGAACTCACGGGATTCATCACTACTTTAGCTACTTTAGCGGCTTGGCCGGTTACTCGAGATTCTCGATTATTTAATTTCCTGATGTTAGCAATGTACAGTGGACAAATAGGATTATTTTCTTCTCGAGACCTGTTCTGTTTAAAATGTGAAGTAGAAACATTATGAGCTATACCCTTCTGAGATATGTCAATGCCATGCAGAGTGCCATGGAATATGTGTTTGGATCCACATTTGTTTGCAAAACAATTGATGCTGCAAGAGAGGTATGTGATAACTTATTGGTTGTATCAATATGTCCATTTCATGAAGATGTTTCTCAGATACTTCCAGAAACCTGTTACCATAGTCCTGCTAATTTTGCACTTCCTGCACTATTTTCTGTTTGAATTTTCATTGCTAGTAAAGCCTTAAGTGCTGTTAGAATCTCTTTCATAACTCCCATTTAACTTCTCAAAAAGTTGGATATTACTCTTGACATACTTTCAAATAGTTGGAAAAATTAAATTAATTGATAAATTTACTTGTGTTCGAATTCCTCTGTTGTCATGTTAATGCTGACTACGACTTATACTGTCTGATATAAGAAAGTCAAACTTCTCAACGTCAAATTCATATCTTTGGGACAAACGGACTTGAACAATGAGGCCTTTGAGCTTCAACTCAACCCTAATTCTCGTTAGATAATTTAAATGAAAGATCTTAATGGAGAAAACTGAAGATTATGCATTTGCTATAAGAGGAAATAAAATGTTGGGGGCCTGGGCCTCCTCGGTAACATGAGTCACATGGGACTATAATTTGCTACAGTGCTGAATAATGCTATTGAAAGAAACTACAAGTTAAAAATCAAATGGAGTTGAACTAAAACGGATTGTGGAAATGTGCAACCATGGACATGGAGCACAAAAAAGGATTGTGGATACGTACAACCATGGACATGGAGCACAATTTTTCTTGAATGGTAATGTCAACCAAGGGAAAAATGTGGGAGAATCTGTTGCAATGATATAGCATATCCATCTCATAGATCAGTTATGAAAAGTGCCATGAAAGTTTCCAAAATGCTTTAGTTTTTGTAAGTTCAAATTTCACCTTTTTTCTAGATGAAGCATGGTGTAGGATGAGTTCTAGCTGAACCAAGCTGAAAATATGATAAGGCTTTTAGAGTTGCATTTTACCTTCTGCTCGTTTCAGTTTGATGCTTGCATAGATTCAAGCATTTGTCAGACCCTCCTGCTTTTGTCTTCTTTCGTTTAATTTTCTCTCTTTCATCAAATTGCTTTGGTTGATAGGTAGCATTCAACAGAGAAACAGGAACACCAAGTGTTACTTTGGAAGGTGATATCTTCCAACCCAGTGGACTTTTGACTGGTGGAAGTCGCAAGTAAGTGATGACATACTAATTTTGAAGTTGGATTTCTGTTGATCATACAAAAAATGATTCAATTTAAATTTCAAATCAGAGGTGGAGGTGACCTGTTGAGGCAGCTTCATGCTTTGGCAGAAGTTGAATTTGAACTTTCTACTCATCAGAAACGACTATCAGAAATTGAAGCCAAGGTTATTCTTAACCTCCATCTTTTTATTTTCTTGAAAATATTCCAGATTGTGTTTGCGTCTGTTCAAATGATCTAACTGCTAGTGCGAAATAGTCATCATTGTTCTGTGTTGAAGTTAAGAAACACTAAAATAATTGAAGTCATAATTAAAAAAACTACCACGAGGTATCTAATTACAGTAGAAGTGTAGAACACAATCTTTCATAACCTTGCAAATCCCCACTTGACTTTTTTTTCTTCATCGACCTTATGGAAATTTCTGACATCTTCAAAACAAATTAATGTAAAGTTATTGTTCTTTGTATTTTACTGTTTGGAAGGATTTTTATGTTAATATGCTATTCTATTTTTCATGAACTGTTCTTAGTTTTTTTTGGTCAAAGCATACTCAACTTACTGTTCAAAACTTCTTTGGATATATTTCATGATTCTTGTTTTCCGTAATTATTGAATAGTAAAAAAAGCAAATAAATTTTACAATTTTCTCTAATATACATTTCTAAGCTTAACAGAGCCAGTTCCTAACTACGGATCTGTCTAAATTTTCCAGTGTAGATTGCTTTTAGACAGATCCATTTGCAGGGTATGGGGAAACCCCTATTATTCCGACTTTTGAAAATGAATTGTTAACACGTGAAGCTATATTACGAACTTGAATATGTATATTCATCTGTTAAATTTTGAAAACTTCTAATTCATCTATGTATTGCCCTCAGATCAATGCGCTTCTTCCCCTTCAGAGAAGATTTGAAAACCTTAAGAAAGATTTCGAACTCAAGTCACATGACCTCAAACTTTTAGAGGACAGAGCTAAACAAACTGAGCACCATCAGGTTGAGCCTCAAATCTTCACTATGCATTTAGCTTATGAATTCTTCTGGTTTTTCCCGTTCCAGATCTTCATCTCTGCTACATGCATCGTTGTTGTCTATAACAACTACAATTAATGAACTCTGTCTTGTGAAATATAGCTTAGAGAGTGGGTAGCGAGTAATGAAGAGAAGCTTGGAGAAGTGAAATCAGCCATCAAAGATAAGAAAGTTCTCTATGATGAATGTGTGGCCAGAGTGTCATCTCTTGAAAAGTCAATCCATGACCACACTGGAAACAGGGAGAGTAGGCTTAAGGATTTAGAGAAAAAGGTTAAAACTATTAAAAGTCAGATGCAGGCAGCTTCAAAAAACCTCACGGTATGTTTACTGCAATAGCATAACAGCATGGAAGATACTATTTGACTTGAGATACTTGTACCATGAATCCGCGCATTCCAATTTTAAACAATGAAAATGATTTTATCTTGAAGTTTAAAAGTTTGATGCATCAGAAGTCCTTGGATACTGAGCTAAATCTGCCAATATTAATTAATTGCTTACATTCTACATAGCAAAACTAATTGTAACTTTGAGCTGCATGGCCTAAATCTTTTTTTCTTTTTCTTTTGTTACAATACATATACAAATGAACAACTGGAAATGCTACTCCACATTTTTATTTAAACTCAACATACCCACGCCAAAAGTGAGTTTTGCCAAATGGGAGGAAAAACTCTTGAGATGCTTAGAAGCCTAAAGTAATAGTTAGTAAAATGCTATTGCTTTTCATTTCCCAAATTAGAGTTATGCTAACCTGTTTAAACATTTTGTTTAAAAAACATTACAATGGTACTCTAGTGTAACTAACTTATTATTACTGATGAGTGATCCCTAGTCTACTAGGTGCTTTTTTTTTTTTTTTGCACAACTATAGCGTATATTATTCCAATAATCTTAATCTAGAAATTAACTTCTTATATAATACTACTTGATCATATATGGGCTCCATCAACTCATTTTGATGGTTTCTGGTTATTTATTTGACCTGATGAGTTTGAACTTCTTGAGTATATCACCCCTTTGTTCTATTTTAGTTACCTAAATTACAAATTGATCCTTGTCTCATTGTTGGGAAACTTTAGCGGCATGAGAGTGAGAAAGAGCGGCTTGTAATGGAAATGGAAGAAATTAAAAAGGAATGCTTATTGTTGGAGAGCCAATTAGCATCGGTAAATAAATCCATAGATGGTCTTACTTCTGAACTGGATTCTCAGAGAACCAAGGTACATACACTATGTCAGACATTAAATGTACTGGAACAATGCGTTTCCTGGAAGAAATTTAAAGCGATTTTTCTGGTATTTTTTCTTTCAGGTTTGCTCTATAAAAAAATCCCGTGATGAGGTCCAAGCTGAGCACAACATGGCTAGTAGGAAGATCAGGGAATGTGACTCACAAGTAACTAGTATTGTCAAGCAGCAGCAGGAGGTCCAACAAAAAATTAGTGAGGCCAACCTAGAGAGGAAAAGACTGGAAAATGAGGTAGTTCATAGATTTTTGGTCATTCAATCAGGTTTTCTACACAAACTGTTCTCAAATTCTTGGATGTAGGTCAAGCGTATGGAGATGGATAAGAAAGATTGTGCTTTGAGGGTTGATAAATTGATTGACAAGCATGCATGGATTGCATCTGAGAAGCAACTCTTCGGACGAGTTGGATCAGATTATGATTTTGAGTCCCGCGATCCTCATAAGGCTAGGGAAGACTTTGAGAAACTGCAAGCTGAGCAATCTGGGTAAGAATTGAGCAAGATAATTCATAAAGCATGCAAGACATTCTCTAATGTTTTCTATCTTCATTCCCTATTGTAGCCTTGAGAAGAGGGTGAATAAGAAGGTCATGGCTATGTTTGAAAAAGCTGAAGATGAGTACAACGATCTGATATCCAAAAAGAACATAATTGAGGTTAGCACTGTGAAAAGTAAGATTTACTCTCTTGCTAAATCTGTATTTATGCAGATTTTCTATGTAGAATGACAAGTCAAAAATCCAAATGGTTATTGAAGAGCTTGACGAGAAGAAGAAGGAGACACTTAAAGTTACTTGGGCTAAAGTTAACAAGTTAGTGCCTGTTTTTGCAATTTTGAATTAGTATTGATTATTGAAAGAAGATTCTTTTTTTTTTTTTTAGAAAAAAAATCTGCCACTTAGATTTTCTCTCCTATTTTTGAAGTTAGGGCCATTCTAGCTAGTTAATAATACTTACTAGGTGCTCTCTTTATTCAGAGATTTTGGATCTATATTTTCTACTCTCTTGCCGGGCACAATGGCCAAACTGGATCCTCCTGAAGGATGCAGCTTCCTTGATGGTTTGGAGGTTCGAGTTGCTTTTGGGAGTGTCTGGAAACAGTCTTTGTCTGAACTCAGTGGGGGGCAGCGATCTCTACTTGCACTTTCTTTAATTTTAGCTTTGCTTCTTTTTAAACCAGCTCCACTATATATACTGGATGAGGTACGCATACTGTGTTTTTTGAGCGGGTTAAATCATCTGCAGAAACAATTTAAATTTCTATCCCAAAATATTATTCAATTTCCCTGTCCACGCTACATAGGTAAGGTTCATTCTCTGACTCACTCTTTCGGAAATGTGTCTCAGGTTGATGCAGCTCTTGATTTAAGCCACACACAGAACATAGGAAGAATGATCAAAACTCATTTTCCACACTCCCAAGTTAGTTTTCCTGTCTTTGTTTCCCATTTAAGTCCTATTGCTCAATAACTCCCCAGAAGCAGATTCAACTGCATCGGTTCAAGGATGCTTATTCGACTATACAAACTGTTGTTGAATCTATTATGTTTTTTTCATAAAGAATCATGCCTAATCACACTAGGAATCTCATGCCTTATTTTCTTTTGGATATGCAGTTTATTGTGGTCTCCTTGAAGGAAGGAATGTTTAACAATGCCAATGTTCTTTTCCGAACAAAATTTGTAGATGGTGTCTCCACTGTCCAGAGAACTGTGGCAAAAAAGCAAAACAAATGACTTTGATCATCTGGTGAGCATTAGTATGCCTGTACATCGTTTCTTTCTCCTCATAAATATAATTACTGTACTATGTGTGTCTTCAAACTGAATATGCCATCATATTTTTTGCAGCTTGATGGTCTTATGCTTCTGTTGGTTTCCGGGATCCTCTTTGAAGACTTTTGTTGCATGTAGATATGGTTTACATCATTGATCTCTGGAAGCTGTGCAGTCAATAGTTTCGATCTTTGTTACTAATTAAGCTGCATTTGTATTATCCCCATAGGATTGTTGGTTGTAGGTTTTATTATTCAAGGAATGGAGAAGAGGTTTGTAATGTCAAAATCAGACCAAATTAGGCTACTACTTGTCACCACAAATGACTCATAGTTGGAATTTGTGTGTTTAATTACTTGAATTTATATCGGAACATCTAAACTATTTATATTATATGTAGAAAAGAATCAAGCTGTTTGTCAAGACCTGAATAACCACGACCACAGCATAGTAATTTTCTTATAGTACAATTTATTGTGTTTGAAGTAAAAATATGGTTTGCATTAGAGTTCTCCAGTCAAACATAATTTGAACATTTATAATAGCAAATAAAAATGAAGGTTCCTCTTCTCTCTTTTTTAGTTTTTTTTGACCCGTAGTTGTTACTTTTGGTGCACACAAAATAAATTTATATATAGCGGTCTCGGTAAATTTTGAATTCATGACTGTTATCACACATAGCGGTGTCAATAGATTCCTCTTTTCCTCATTTTCCCTTTACCAAGTTTAACAATACTATTATATGATTATCAATGTAATAAAGACTATTATTATTTTTTAAAGTTTTTTAAAAAGTTGCAGTAATTGTAATACATCGAGAATAATACTGTTTACCATCTTGTAACCATCCAACATGTTAGGTCTTGTATTTCTTCTCCAAAGAATCTCACACTTTGAATTAGTTGGTGCTACAACACACACTATAATGTGTCTTTTTAGCACATTCATTAACTTATTTTGCGACATAACAAATCATGCAACTAATATCGATGAAAGAATGATATTTCTCCTCCGTAATACAACACTCGGGATTGAGTATAGTCCTACGCTAATACTAAAAATACTACAATGACAAACTTGTATATAACACTCAAATGAATGGTGTTGTATGAGTAATCGTCAATAGGTAGTGTTGGTCGGTTACGACTTTTCGAATAGGTCGAACCATAACTGAACCGTAACCACTGGTTCCGCCAATGGTTCTAGTTCCAACTGGTAGCTCACCTTATGGGCCGGATCAGTAACGTGACGAGATCTAAGCCGTTCGATTTTCAACATTTAAAACCAACAGTCGCATTTCGGTCCGCCAATGGTTCCAGTTCCAACTGGTAGCTCCCCTTATGGCGCAGATCAATAACGTGACACGATTTAAGCCGTTGATTTTCAACATTCAAAACCAATAGTCGCCTTTCGGAATTGCAGGTCCCAGTTCCGAACCATCGTTCTCGGTTTTGAACCATAGAACCAATGATTCTACGGTCCCAAACCTAAAAATCAATAGCCAGTCGAGAACCGTCGTCAAAGGTTTCGGATACCCATTTGAACGGCCGGTTCCGATTATTGCATTTGAACCGCTGGTTCCGATAATTTTGGACAATACTACCAAAAATTATGCTTTGATTCAATCCAAACTTCCATCAAACACCGATTACATGTGGTTAGCCTAGCGTGTCTCACATTTTCTATGGTTTGCAGGATATTACATAAGAAGATGATTTATTCAATGCATGTCTTTGGTACCAACTCATTTTCCTTCGTCACAAAAAAATGCACTCACAAAATGGACCATCGCCTTATGTACACACACTAAAATGTGTTGCTAACTTAATCCGACTTTAACATGCAGAAGACAGAGGATGAAATTCTAAGATCTAAATCTAAACCTTATTACTCTTTTTTTTGTAAGAAATCATGTTTGTAAGAACTATACAGTAACAAGCTATGCCTATATGCATACCAGCCTCGGATGAAAAATCAAAGCTAAGATCTCAACTTACTGAGGAAATTTTCCATTGCTTCTGATGTGGTCGAGAGTCCTCTGCAAACCGAACTTGATGACTGCCCGATGGCCAGCTCGAAAACCATTCCCATACACCACAGATGTATCTGTTTCCATCTGATGTTTGAAAAACTTGCTAAGCTTCTTTTCGAATGGAGATCTCGATCCCTTCCTTGAAGCAGAAGAATATGAAGTTGATGCGTTATTGCCATCAGACATCGATAAGATCTCAGATTCCAACCACATACTGGCGATCACTTGACATATACCTTCTTCCACATCTTGTCTCAGAGTTCGATAACCTGCACGAGAAAAGATTTAACAGCTTGCCAAAATCAAGCAATAACAGTACAGTAGAGTACAGTTCATATCATCTGAACTTATACATCATCATTTTTATGTAGAGATGAATTGTTTGTACCATTAAGCCGAAGCCAAGCATGCATCATCTCATGAGCCAAAATCGTTCCAGTCAGCAACCTGTACACAAGGATAAATCGAAAAATAAATCCAAACTACAATAAGAAAAGTCCTAAAAAGAAAAGTAAGTCTTAAAAAGGTACCTTGGAAGACCATATAAGATGAGGATTGCTGTGACTTCACTATGGCGTGTTAATTTGTATGGCTCGGTTTGCATGCCCGAGACTCGATTCCCAGCTCCAATCCTTGGCCGGCGAGATATCTTGTGAGATCAACATGGAACTTTAGTTATTGGCTAGAACAGGAGACAAGACAAAAGATCTGATTAATGATAACGGACGCCCTTACGGTGGTGACTGTCTGTTCCTCAGAGAGACAAAGACCTCGAGTTTCGGGCATGTGATGATGCCCCTGGAAAGAAAGAAGGAAAAGCAAGATTTTAGTGAAGGAAGGCTATAAGAAAGACTGAATAAACAAGAGCATGAAAATATGCTGGAATTCTTACATGCCTCTCCCCACCCATGGCTTGATTCAGAGCCTGCTTCTCAACCAAGAGCAACGGAACTTGCTGCGTCAACTTCATATTTAATCCTTTGAAGAACTCCTGTATATCATGAAAAAGGGGCTGGCATTCACGAGTGTCCATAATTGCAGAGTCCAGGCACTCTAGGCAGAGTTTTCGACCGTCGTTAAGGGCAGCAAATCTTGCATCCCATGACTGCAACAAGCAAAATATACAAAAGTCATGACGTTTTAAACTAACTCAGAAAAACACCAAACCTACCTCCATTCGCTCACAACTACAGCATCGAGGAGTTCCATCATGCTCATGTCTAGGACAGTACTTCTGGGACCAAAACGGATATGCCCTATACTCAATGAGACCAGCAGCATTTGTCGTAATCTGCGGTCATGGAAGACTGAGAATTACATCTTGAAGAAAAAAAAATCTATGAATCATTAATCATTCTCAATTCTAAAACAGTAAGAAAATTCTCAACACTCTTCGAAGATAATATGCATTGACATCCTATAGAGTCTAACTAGAGGACGACGTTCCAACTGAGTCGTACAACTTTGATAACTTGAGGACGATGTCCCAACTGAGTCTTACAACGGAGATGCATGAGTTGGAGTCATCAGTGGACATGTTTTACATTTATCGATATTGCCTTTGCATTTATTTTTAAGTTTCACAATTGTCCAAGTGTCAATCAAATTGTGAGTCTGCTAGTAATTAAATGGGTAATGTATGGAGAGAAAGAATCATTGAAAAAAATTAATGAAATATTTGGAGGTGTTGAGCTCTTTTTTTGTTCACTCAACGAGCTTAGAATTTGCAATTAAGTTCGTAATTCTGTCGTGTCAAGATAGCATGAGGGAAGAAAGGTTGATCCGGGTTTACCGAAGCTCTTTCACATTTTCAAATGGCCTGTAACTCGATTTCAGACCTAGGGACGTCCGCGTATACCAAACTACATTTTGACTAAGTAAGATTCATCTTAGTAACTTTTGCAGAGGCAGTACTTGTGGGATTCTACCATATCTTTTGTTGGATAAGGAAAAATTTCCTCATCCACTAACAATTTATAAGATGGCTAATTTCTTCACTCAAAAAGCTAGTTAATCTTTTCGATGGTAAAGATAAAAATGACACCTTACCAACCAAAGCTAATGGATATAGAACTGGTTAAAGAATAACTTTGTTTAGCAGCACTTTTTGCATGATCATAGGAGTACTTTGTGCAAGGAATTGTAAGGATAAGAAGTTTTGTCGGATTGTTTTCAGACAGAATGAATAATATGAGATGGTCTACGGATGGAGATACTCACAAAGTGCCTGCAGACATCACATTTTGGATGATGCGACTCCTTGTAGCATGCTTTATGGTAAGGAAAGCTACCAGAAACAGAAAACTGTCAATAGAAATACAAATGTGAGATCAGTTTAAAACAACTATATTTTGATAGTATAATAACATTTCATCTCAAAAATAGACAAAATTCTACAGCACAACAATATCGGGAAATTGCCACTTTACACGAAGAAACATGGATAGAAAGTAATAACACCATGACATGCCTGACTGCCTTAGATCCTTCACTTTCTTAGCTGCAGATATCAAGATCTCACAAGTATACTATTATAGCAAAACTAAAAATCCATTAAAATTCTAAAGTAAAGATATGCAACGATGCAGTATTTAAAGTTTTACGGTAAGTTTAATAATTCTTTCAATCGTAACCTTTTTCAATAACAAAATTTGCTCGATAAACAACAAATAGAATATGTTGAAGTACGCCCTTCATGTGTATCATACAAACATACCAACCACATAAACCTGTTTCTTCAAATATCAAAATCTGTTTCTCAACTAAGAGAAGATAAAAAGGCCCTGCTAGTCACACTCCCATCCCTTTAAGATTCAGTCAGAGTAGTCATTTCAACTCAGACCAAACAGTTAACCACCAATGTGCATGTGCACGACAATTCAAAAAAAAAAAAAGGCAGTGATGCCTTTTAATTACAACTCAAGCATTGCCCACACAATATAACTGTACTTCTAAGTTAGTGTAAACAAAACAAGATATGGTACTATTTTCAAAACAAGCTGTACATGTATAACGCATTAATTGATGCAAAAGTTTCTGACAGAAGACCAGCAGTTATTTAGAGCAAAAGTAAAACAACCTGAAGCACATAAAAATACATACAGATCAATAAAAGCATGAAACATAAATACATCACCTGAAAGCCTAAATATGTCAATCATTTGTTACTTTTATGCATTTTTAGTCAATTCTTTCAAATATGTCAATTTAGCCATACTTATGTGACTTATATCCAGCCCAGGTAAAGACAATTTGTGATTTCACTGAGCAAATTCTCCTAATTCATTATATGAAATACATTATTCATAGAACCTCTTGATGTCAATAACTGCAATTAACTTCCCAATTTGGGCCAAAAAAAGGAAAGATAAAATTCACAGATTGGTCACCGTTTCAATAACTAACTAAAGGAATTGACAATTTTGAAAGAATTTACTAAAATGCTAAAAATTGCAAAGGTTTGATTTATGTTGGCTATTAGGTCTACTTTAAATAAGATGATGGATGTCTTGGAATATTTTTTAAAGAAACATAAACATTTTATAAGATGAAAAACACATCTTTTAATCTTTTTACCTCGTAATCAGATATCGGTTGGTTACACCCACGGCATCTAAAACATTGTGGGTGCCAGAGGGCATTCATGCAACTCAAAAATCTTCCATGGCCGATGTCGGTATTACAACCAGCACAGATCCTATCACAACAAAAGCAAGATACAAGGACCACATCAGGAGCAGGAGAAAAGAATCATAAAATGTACTATAGATATCATATTTGTATCCTAGGAACATCGAGGAAATAGATGTATATTACGGTAATCCCAAAATAAAAGTTCAGAAGCCAAACTAAAAAGTAAAAAAGAATGTGTTGAAAATGATGTCTTGAACTTTCGTCAGGAATTCTTTCCTTGAATTGTAAAGTAAATTAGGTAGTTATTTCCATGGTAATCAATAGTTTTTCATCTTCATCAACTAAATAAGGTGACTGTAAGTGTTGCTTCTAGAAATTGGTAGAAAAACATATGGCTTTTCAGTCATATAACAATTTTGCATTTCCTTCTTAAGCATTAGATCTCGCTGCACAAGAAATATAGTGAAAATCCAAGTTATATCTGAAGCTATTAATCACATCACATTCTCGGGAAAACAATATATGGCCAAGTTGGTACTAACAACCAAACCGCAATATTCATTGGAAGAATAAACACATAATGCACATATTTAAAAAGCGTACACATTACTCATGTGTACACAGATGGGAGAGACCACGTATGTAAGAAGGTAACAAAGAAACACAAGAAAGAACATACAGGTACAAAATAATTGCAATAATATATCTATCCCAGTAGTGATTAAAAATATCCATAAATCTTGTGCAGGAAGTGCAGAAAGAAGCTCAAAGCTATTTTGCCACTTGAAGAAATCATCATATCTAAATATCACATATTTGGGTCTGGCCTTTCGTGCAATGATAAATCATATCATATATAAATCCCGTTATCGTGATTCTCATTACATTATGTACCTGAAGCTTGTGGAATAAGGGAAAGTTATAGGTTGGTAAAGGTTATCATTTCCATATCCATATCCATAATCATATGCACTTCCATATCCATACCCATTTCCAGTATCATTTCCACCCCATGACTCTGATTGAGAATCCACAATCAAACTTTCTTGAAGGGCTCTAGCCAGTTTTTCATCATCTTCTAATCGTGGCTCTTTGTCTGAACAACATCAGATATCACAAAGTTATTAATTAATAAATTGTTACTAAAGAAAAATGAAAACATGTCCCATAAGTTAGACCCAGCAACGAAAGACTCTTTGAAACACTGATCCAATGCGATTTCAACCTTTCATGAGAAAACAAGGAAATAATAATTTTAAGAAATAAAAAAATGAATAAAGATAAGTAGATACAGGAACAATTGACATAGCACTTAACCTTTCGTTCTCTGTTATATATAGCAATGCTGAGAGCATTTTCAAGTTCATGAATAGTTACGCCCGTTACATGGAAGAAAATTATGAAGACAGATAGCCATCTGACTCACCAACTGTAGCTTTTCCTTTCAGGTCTTCTTCTGATAGCGATAATGCAATAGCAGGGTCTATTTTTTCAGTCTCTTTCCATGAATTCTGAGACGCCGTACAGCAAAAATTTTGTAGGAAATTTCAGTAGAAAAAAAAAGAAGTGAATTCATCACATGCTACCAATAACATACTTAAATAATCCAGACTACTGAGTAGAACTAAAATATTTTGGGAAAAAAAATTGTCATCCCCTCAATCTATTCAATTAACTATGGACACTAATAAGAGCTGCAAAGGAAGAAAAGGAAGAAGTTCAAATCACCTAAATCTAGGGTACTAGAGCACAAGATTGAACTTTCGTGTCATAATTTTCATGTTGTTCTTGCTTGCCCTTGGGTACAAACAAGATTCCATATTATTGCTTGCCCTTGGGTATAGCTTCTTAAGTCACCACGATAGATGTAGGTCATGCCGCACTAAAACTATAATATAAAAGAATACATAGAATTCTAACATCTTGGATCCCTGAGATGTATTGGTTTACTTCCAACTCAGTTAAAGACTTGAAGTGATTTAATAAACAGAAGAAAAGCACACGAAATTTGATAATAAGTTCAATATGCTAATTTCATGTCAGATTGATTACTACCACCAGCCATTTTTAATATCTCGAGGCAATTTTATTTCTTCAATCTTGAATTTGATCTAGCTTTCCAAATATTCAATGCCATTTAAACTAAATTAATTTCCAAGACATTGAATCCATACTTTGATGAAGCTACTTTTGAGTATTATTTAATTCACCTCAAGATTCCGGTAGCAAAGATAACCAGAAGAAGAAATAACAAAGTAAGCATTCAATTTATAGCATTATTATTCCCTTCGTGAATGCTTGATGGAGATGGTAATTATCAAATATTTGTAGTCACTAGTCAGTCCCATGAGAAAAGTGTTAGAATTTTTAATTGGAAATTAGATTATTAAATTAATTAATATATAAATAATTGAAATGATGCGTTGGTTCCTAGATGAATGGATACGTTACTTCGTGGAATGGACACATTGTTTCATAAATTAAATGATGAACAAATGTGTTGATTCATGAAGGGATGTGTTGGTTCATGCCAAGAGGTACTTGGAAGTTGAACAAATGCAACCATTCACAATTCATCTTATTGTGAAGAGTTGTGTCCATTACGAAAAGTTGCGACCTTTGTGAAGAGTTATGTCTTTTATGAATGGGTGCTTCAAATCTATAAATAGACCATTCCATCCGATTATTAAGAATCAATTTTCCAATTTATTTGTGTTTCCTTTCATCACATACTTTCATTTCCTTAGTCCCAAATATCAAGTAGTTCGCCGGAATTACGAGAAGTAGTGCAACTACTCGTAATTGAAAAACCGTTGTATCTTGGAGACGAGTGCTATAGACCGCTTGCACCGAGTAGTGGAGCATTATCGTCTTGCGGAGAGAGAGTCTAACTCTCGCCTCGGTTTGCATTTCGTTATTTTCGCTAATCTATTCTCATATATTGTTTGTTATATTGTTGTAGTATTTATACTAACATTTGGTTTATTGTCGCTACATTTCTTCACACCTAATTTTTAATAACAATCGCAAGACGATAATTCGTGTTGAAGAAATGATGACAAGTAGTAGTAACGTCTTTGCCGAACTTTACAACAAAGAACGAACAACCAAATTCACGCGGAAAGGATCCCCTGTTCATGCGGAAAGGATCCGACCGTCGCTCTTTGACGAAAATTCACGTTTAGGTTCCGTTCCCGGGGAGGGCTTCAAGTTCGTAGAAGTAAGCTTTCTGATCGGGCGTCGTTACGATAATTAAAATGGCCTCCAAACTTGAGTCAGCGAGTTTGTGGCAGTTCTGCCAGCTGTACTTCGCGGGCTTGTATCTTCTTCGTCTGAACTCCATTTTATGCGTCGAGCATAGTTTTGGAAAGCCAACGAACTCAGCTTTCTATCGGTATAAGAATCGGTGAGTTTTGAGAAGGGACGAAGCTCCTAGGCTATTCTAAAGTTGGGGGTTCGGCACATCCCAGGGAGGATGGCGTTTCGGTAGTGCCTTTTCGTAGATCCGTAACTTTTTGATACGATCTCCCAATGGCGAACGGAAAAGTTCTGGAGATCCTTTCAATGACAAGGTTCGATACGGTATAGGACTTGGGGTTTCCAGATTTGAGGTCTGTTCACAAAATATCTCTCAAAATGGGTGGAGCTAAGCCTCATTTCAATACTTAGAATTTTCTGGGTGTGGCATTTAATCAAACAGCTTCTAGGCGATATTCGAGCAGACGTATCTCAGCGGTCGGGACTCTGTTTTACGATCGAAGATATGCTCTGGAATCCTTGTTTATCAAGGTTTGTGTGAATGTCAGTTTTCTAGAATTATGAGTTCGATTGGGTCATGAAAATCGGGTCGAAACTTCGCTGCTCACGCTTCTCGCCAGTTTGGTGTTTTGAGTAGGCTTTTTCTGAGGGGTATAACATTCTGGTCCGAACTCCAAATAATGAGAGGCAAGTTGCGTTGGAAAGCCTGTAGTCGTGGATTTACAACGGTATGGGTTTCAAGGGGTTTTCGGACAAACAAATAGAGTGTTGGAAATGCTCGGAACATGCTGCTCCGCAGCTTGAAAATCAGTAGGTAGTGCAGCGAGCCTTCTTCGACGGCGAATAATTCCTTGGTCCGATCTCCGTTTCACGAACCGATAGGTGTGTTGAAAAGCTAAAAGTACAAGGTTTGCAATGGTATAGACTTTGGGCATTGTTTTTCATTACTCCGGTCGGAAATTGCGACGCAAGTTCGCAAGATGAAAAGTTTTTCTTTCGCAAGAAAAATCTGGGTTTAGTGATGATTTTGGACAGTTTAACGGGGTGTAACTCCTAAATCGAGAGTTCGTTTATCGAATCTGAGATGCGTTGGAAAGCCTTATACAAGTGGCTTTCCGTAGGTATGAGTTTCGATAGGTGTTAGTTGGTTTTGAGTGATCGGGAGTTGTTTGAACATAGCCGGTTCACTTTGCCGTGGCACCGAGGCGATTCGGAGTGCCATCTTCGGCGACGGATAACTTCGGGGTTCGAGGTCCGATTTACGAACGGTTTGCGGCGTTGCAAAGTTCGTATTATAAGGGATTATCCGAGGAAAGACCCGATATCCAAAGTTGAAAAGGGTACTCACGAGTAACGGCTCGAGACCACTAGATGAAATTGGATCCGACGAGGATACGTTCCGGATCGCAATAAAAGTGGATCCAACGAGGATGTGTTCCGGGATCGCAAGAGTAACTAAACGAACGCGCTAGGATTGACTATCTAAAATGTTATTTTATTTAACTACTTTGAATCTGTCTCGATTCTTGAAAGAGACACCTCCAATTGTGGGGGAAGATGAAAAAGATGAGCAAAAACGCATAGCTTATGATGCATGACATCATAACGATTACATACGAAGAAGCTGAATGACTACGGAACTTCTTAGAGGATATTCCTTGTTGGGAAAAATCCGTGTCTCTCATCTTGATACATTGTGATAGTATGTATGCAATAGGGAGAACACAAAGTAGTATGTATGATGGTAAGTCTCGACATATTCGTCGAAGACATAATACCGTTAGACAATTGATCACTAGTGGAATAATAGGTATTGACTATGTGAAGTCAAAAGACAATATTGCGGATCCGTTTACTAAAGGTATTAACCGTGATCAATTGTACAATGCAGTTAGGGGAATGGGATTAAAATCCACACTAAAAGAACGCTCTTAATGGTAACTCTACAATGATAATTGGAGATCCCATGAACATGGTTCAAAGAGACAACTAAGTTAAGAATGTTCAGTTGTGCACTTGGAAACACAACTAATAATCCATTCTCGAAGCTGCCCCAAGTGCAAACCTGTAGCTTGTGGTAAAAGGGTAAGCTATAAGCTTTTAATGATTCCTATAGCCTTATTGGTGGGGTATGACAGGATACTCTTTATAGGAGATCACCTATATAAGTGAGAAGTGTGGCCGCTTCAAATAGAAAAACACTTATGAATCCAAGATATGGTCAAAGGCCAAAATGGACACAACGTGAGAACGAAAGATATTGTATCTATTATTGTGTATATGTTATTGTCTTGGTTTACACAAAAAGCTGACCGGTTCAAGACATCGCGTTCACCGAACAGCGAGTAAATCCGATAACATTATACTAAGGAAGGTTCAAAGCAAAAAACTACCTATCCTGATGCAATAATAGGTCATTGGGACTTTGATTTGCATAACATTTTGCATTTGCATTTGCATTAAATAATCTAACTTCCATGTGGGGGATTGTTAGAATTTTTAATTGGAAATTAGATTATTAAATTAATTAATATATAAATAATTGAAAGGATGCGTTGGTTCCTAGATGAATGGATACGTTACTTCGTGGAATGGACACATTGTTTCATAAATTAAATGATGAACAAATGTGTTGATTCATGAAGGGATGTGTTGGTTCATGCCAAGAGGTACTTGGAAGTTGAACAAATGCAACCATTCACAATTCATCTTATTGTGAAGAGTTGTGTCCATTACGAAAAGTTGCGACCTTTGTGAAGAGTTATGTCTTTTATGAATGGGTGCTTCAAATCTATAAATAGACCATTCCATCCGATTATTAAGAATCAATTTTCCAATTTATTTGTGTTTCCTTTCATCACATACTTTCATTTCCTTAGTCCCAAATATCAAGTAGTTCGCCGGAATTACGAGAAGTAGTGCAACTACTCGTAATTGAAAAACCGTTGTATCTTGGAGACGAGTGCTATAGACCGCTTGCACCGAGTAGTGGAGCATTATCGTCTTGCGGAGAGAGAGTCTAACTCTCGCCTCGGTTTGCATTTCGTTATTTTCGCTAATCTATTCTCATATATTGTTTGTTATATTGTTGTAGTATTTATACTAACATTTGGTTTATTGTCGCTACATTTCTTCACACCTAATTTTTAATAACAAAAAGAGACTAAAAATAAAATAAAAATTAGGCAATAATTACTTACCAACGAAGCAGATTGACGAGTCTCTGCAGTATCCGCTCCATATCTCCAATCATAATGCCTATCTAAAACTTTATGGTCTGAACACTTAAAGATTTTGCTAAGCCAGCCCATTCGGTGAACTTATAGTTACTTGATAGTCAACGAACCCTTTACCTGAAGGATAATTTTTAATAAAGCAAATTAAGGATGGAGTTGGAAAGTTCTTAAAAGCAGAGGATGAAAGATATATACTCACAATTAGAGAACAAAATAAATCAGATTTCTTTTGTAATCTCCAATATCAGAAACTACTTACTGAGACTTTTTACAGATCTTCCACACATAAGATTCCGACGAAATAGACAAGTTTCAGTTTGTCCAGGTTATATTCATCAGTGAAGAAACATGTTAATGAGATAACAATGAAGTATAGAACAATTGAGTTGTCCACCACTTTATCTATTTATATTAGGTCAACTAGAATCAACACTTAAATTGACCAAATATCCGGATTGATCCCAGAAATGGATTCTAGAGAATATAAACACACAATCAGAGCAACATATTTTCAAATCCCACATTTTTTAATTACATACCCATTTTCTCTAGAAAAAATCAGTTTTAAATCTTTTACTTCTTAGACATTCCAAATAGATCAAATCCAATTTGGATGACAAAGGAACGTAGTACAAGAGAATATTTTGGAGGCTTGAAACATTTACAGTAAAACAGCTCCCTGCAAACTAGAAGCAAAATTTACAACTCAGTAAGATGCAAAATAGGTTACAATTTGACCTTGAATGATTTAGATGAAACCTACATATTCATTCCTCAACAAAAACCATATAAGAATGGTATCGAGATGCCACACAACTCAACAATAATCAATTATTACTCCAAAAAATCAAATGGCACGCATTGCATAAGAATGGATTGATCCAGCTGAAGGAAACTTCTGATGCTGCTTTTTAACTGGAGATAGAAAGGAAAATATTAATTCTAGACTAGTTGCTGACCTGAAAATAGATCCCATGAACTCCAGCTATGGTTGATGCAGAAGGCACTCAAGAAATAAAACAAAAAAAAAAGAAAAGGAGCACCGATCAGAACAATTTAAAAGATTCTGAACGGTAGTTTCAATCCAAAGAAGAATCTTGCGGCAAAAGGAAAACTTTTTTGCAAGATATAAATCAATCAAGAATCTTTTGGTTCTGATTTCTGAATTCCCCCAAAAAATAAAAAATAAAATAAATAAACCCCTTAATTATTAGAAGATTGAATAGCTCAATGATAATAAATATGCCCCATACGTTTCTTCTTACGCGTAACTTGTTGCCTCGTATGAATGCAAAAGCAAGTTTTTCAAAGTCAAAGTAAGACAAATGAGTTTATAACCAAAACGCGGTCGACTAATACTACTAATACAGACAGAATCAAACATGGAGAGAGGCAAACCCTTAAAGTTTTGCCTTTTTTTTTTTTTTTTTTGACGAGGAATCAGCCTATTACGCTTTGGTGCTTGAGAGGTAAACCGCTCTCCCGTGCGATAAGCGCAAACCACAGAAGAGTTAAACCACCCTTAATGTGACAGGGTGACAGACTCACACATAGCGTGTCCAGTAGGAATTGAACCCATGACTCACCTTCACCGCTATGCCATTCCAAAGGGACTTAAAGTTGTGCCTCTTGAAATGCAGTGTTAGTCATAAAGTGGATTATCAATGTCCCGGTAACCGGTAAGCCCTACATTTTTATATATTGTTAAGTCACTCTTGGAAAAAAAAATTAAAAAAACTTCAAGACCTAAAATAACAAATGAATACTTTTAATGATCTAAAAATATATGAAGAAACACATGCAAAGTGATTTTTTAAAATGTTCGAAGACATTTATTAATACATATATACAGTAATGTTTAAGAAATCCATCTAATATTGTGATACGAACCGCACACCGCTCCCCCCCTCCCCAACATTGTCGACACTGGTCGGGCAGGGGTAGAACTAGGGATGGCGAAAGGATCCGAACTCATCGAACCCGACCTGGACCCGCATGCAATGGGGCGGGTAATACTCGCCCCGTTCGAGTGGGGGGCGGGTCCGGCCCCGACCCGTACCGGGTCCAGGTGGTTCCGATTCCTGCCGTAGACCCGCCCTGCCCTGTATAGACCCGGATTTGGATCATGCAGTATTTATTGCTTTTTTCGGCCGCCTGCTTATTTTCTCAGCTGTCCGCTTCATATGATGTGGTATGCTTACAATTTTTTCTGTATTTGTTTCAGTTTTTTCTTGCAAATAATTTTCATTTAGTTCAGTTTGAATTTAGCTGTTTCAAACTCCGTAACCATGATTTTCTCTCTCATGCCCGCGTTTTAATTTCCCCCAAATGTATGTATATATATATATATATGTGTGTGTGTGTGTGTGTGTGTGTGTGAGTGGTGTTGTGAAATCGTTGGTGTTAAAAATAGTCCCTCCAAAAATTCTGGGTACAGCTCACGAGCCCACTCTCATATTTCCCATCCAACGTATCGTCAATAAGGATTTTAATCTTTTTCCCTTCAGATTTTGAGAAATGTATTGCTCATCGGTTAGCGTTGATGAGCAGAAAATTGGAAAAAAAGGTCTGCGGGGCCAGGCGGGTAGGACCCGCCCCGTGCGGGTCCGGTTCCGGGGCCAAAGGAGCAGACTTGTACGGGTCCGCGGGTCCGTCACACGGGGCGGGTTTGGGTAGTATGATACCCGGACATGACCTACAATTTTGCCATCCCTAGGTAGTACCAGAATTTATAGTTTGGGGGGCGAAATTTATTGGGGTTCGGAGGCGGAGTCCCCCGAATTTTTTTTGGACAAACTATAGCGTAACAATGAGTATAATAAAATCGAAAGTATTTAGAATTTATAAAAATGATAAAAATAATGAGTTTAAAATGACAAAATAATGAACCTTACTCTATCTCTCTGCGCTACTTTTATCAATAAATAGGCTTATAGTTTTACGGAATAAAATTTTTGAGTTTGGACCAAGAAGCACATTATTAAAAAATTTTGGGGATAAAAGCCCACTATACTTTCTCAAATGAAAGCACATTATTAAAGAAGTTTTGGGGTTAAAATTGCAGTATGCGGGGGGAGGGGGAATGATATATAACATAAAAAAAATGGGGTATTAGCCTGTAAATACACGATGTTTGCCCCGAATTTGGTTTTGCACATGACATTCAAAACGCTTCTTAAAATACACCAATTTTGAAATATGTTCAATTTGCACATCGGCGAACCTTTCCTGCCAAATCGAATCTGACATGTCGTTCGACGTGGCATGTGGCTGCTGACGGGGCAGAGATATTAATACAACTGTGAAATCACAGCTTGTTTCTTAGCTAGTTAATACACCAAGTTTGATTATCTTTTGATTTTGCACATGATTTTAAAATTTTGCATTATGAGACTTATTTATTGATAAATTAGCCGTAGAGTAGCCAACAAATTAGCCAGCTCTCCTTCGTTGCTGGAAAGAATGAACGGTGCTGGAAACCTTCAATTACCATCGTTTGACACGGAAAGAACTGCAAAGCCAGGGCGTAAACTGCATTCTAGAAAGAGATACTACCGAAACTGATGAAACTACCAAATAGTTTCAAAACAAACATTTACAGGCGTAATATAAAATGTAGATTCATAATCTTCATAGACTGATAACAAAATATTCAAAATACGAGATAGTAGCAAAAGTAGAAGGAGTAGTAGCAGAACTATCCCAATTGCAGGTCTCCCAACGCCTAATTCTGACTTTCTTGGGTTGTCGGGATCTGGGTTGTCGTGTTGCCTGAAGCAGAAGGAGTAGCAGAAGCTGATGTTGATGCATGTGCCATCCTCTTTGGTTGTAGTTTTCTTGTCGGGTTTACACGTATGGTTTTCGCTTGAGAGGGCATCTGCAAATTGGTTACACATAGAGTATCATTCTGCATGGATTCTAGGCAAAACTAATATAAAATAGAACTAACCCGCATATATATATTCCCTGTTTTAGGACAAGTAAGCACTCCACTGCCACTTCTTGCAATGCTTCTCTCCTTTGCTATGATAGGATTCTTTGATGTTGAACTCACATTACACCCTCTCTGCTGTTCATGTTCAGTTGGTGTGGTTTTCCGAGGTCTTCCAACCTTTCTCTAAAGAATAACAAGACAATACATTAGACCAACACTTCAAAGAACATATAAATGAGCATAATGAAATTTTATCTTTTCCTTTTGCTTCTCTACATGCTCATTCTTACAGCTCCTTTTATTATGACCAACTTGGTTACACTTTCCACATGTAACACGTTGTCATAATCTTCTCAACTTGCTTGGATCTTTGAGATCCTTCTCATGAGGATCTCTGATTCTTTTCTTCTTTGGCCTACCAGGCATCTTCCTCACTAAAGGTGGTAATACAACATACCCCTCAGCCGCAGGCCACATTTTCTCACCTCTAACGGGTTCCAAGCCAATTTGGTAGCCCTTCATATACTTCTCAATTGTGTAGTATCCGTGAACAAAGTCTACTGGATCCTGTTTTATGAATTGTATGGCAGAGCAAGCATGCATGCATGGAATACCTGTAATATCCCAACTCCTACAGGAACATGACCTATCCTCGATATTCACAACAAACCTATCATCTCTCCAGCAAACCTCAAACTTCCCCCCAAGGCAGGATGTGTAATACAATGTCTACTGTCAAACCTAATCTTCTCCAGCTTTTTTCTAATAAGTGGACAAACTCTATCATGAACACTCTCAATTTCCCTTATTTTCTTATATTGTCTTTCCATTAAAGAACACCTAATCTCCTCTAACATGTGTATCACATGTTTCCCCTAGCTTTCAGTATATAGCCATTGAATGTTTCACTGATATTGTTATCAACCATATCACAAACTGGATTAGGGGATATGAAGGCCTTACAGAATTTTGAGGCTCCCTTCCAATGAAGTCTTCACAGGCTGCCTCATCTTCTTGTTTCAATTCCTCAAGAGTGAGCTTGTACTCTTCCTCATATGTACTTCTGACAAGCTTCTAGAACAAGTTTTTCAAAGTTACACCCTTGTGGTGTTTCTTCCAATTGCTATAAACATGTCTGGCACAGGTTCTATGCTCTGCAAATGGGGCTAGGAAGCTCACGGCATTTATTAAACCCTACAATACAAACAAGCAGAGAAATGAAAAGATGATAGCATATATATAGAGAGAGAAATGCAGATTACCTTCTGCTGGTCAGAAATGAATGTTGTTCCCAAGTCATCACCGATCTGAAGTTCCTCCAGTAGAATGCTGAGAAACCATGTCCAGCATGCTTCATTCTCTATCTCCACAACAACCCATGCAATAGGAAACATCTGGTTGTTTCCATCCTTACCAATTGCACACAGTAACATCCCTCCTAAGTGTGTTTTCAAAAAGGCTCCATCCAAACCAATAATGGGCCTACAACCTGCAATAAAGCCCTTCCTAAGCGAACTAAACCCAATGTAGATTCCCCTAAAAACTGACCTATCACCAAGTAGCAATTCAAATCTCCCCTCCTTATCTACCCTTAGTAGTTCAAGCAATGTACCTCTCGATGGAAGCATAATGAGTCATCACCGACCCTCTCAAAATCTCTAATGCTTTTGTTCTAGCTTTGTATAACTCGTGCTCGCTTGACCTCACATCCATACATTTCCATGATGTCTATAGATAACTCCTTTACTGATCATGTCCGGCTTGACTCACGAAAACATTCGGGTATTGCTTTGCTATCCACTTTGAACTTACCAATTTGTTATTCATTGACCTTGGACAAGTATGTGAATCTTTCGTAGTTTTAATCACAAAATTATTTGTGCCCTTCACAACACTTGCCGTAGGCTTTCCAAGTACATGGTGGTCCGCATCTAGCCTCCATCCGATGCTTGGAGACCCTTCCCCGAATTGAATAGGCCACCCATTCTCAATTGCCGCGTATTTAAAGCCTCCTTACATTGGATACCATCCTCAAATCGCATTCCCGCATACAAATCGAAGAGTCTTATGATCACACTTAGGATCATAAGTAACCTTCTGTCTACTAACCTCAGATGTATCTGCATCTTCACAACTTGATGAAGAGTTTACCTCACAACTGGAATCCTCATAATCAGACTCTGCACTCTCAAGCTTATCTCCTCCTATTTCCTCATTCAGCCCAACCCCAACATATTCACTAATGTCATCAATCACAGAAGTGTTGTTTCTAAGATTATTCCTTGCTTCAATGTGCTCCTCATCCTCAGATGCCAATTCATCATCCTCAGGGCAATAATCTGTATCCTCCTCAGACAAGTCTTCCACATAGCCATCAATCAAAGTTTGAGGTAAATCATCTTCCACATAAACATCCTCTCCAATGCCTCCAACTGTAACATTTCTACTACTTTCTCCAGATTTATGCCCACCATCAACAAATACCCTAACAACTCTTGTGAATGCAGTTAGATAATCGAGCATCTGCATTACATCCTTATCATCTGTTAGCAGTCTATAAGTTTCTGTTTTTGGAACTTTGTACCACAAGTTCTCCCATCTTTCATAGCCTAACCCCTTAACTTGATCTTCTAAATCAAAGTATCCAAACCTATCAACATCTAACCCACCCTTCATCTCATAACTTCCACCGGTATAGACTTGATGACTACCTATTTTCCCAATCTTCCCTCCATATTGGATATAAACTGCAAAATCCTCTTTCACAGACATATTGGAAAAACCTTAACTGTAAAAATTAATGTGAACAATCAAGCTATGAACGATCAAGTATTGACTGGAAAAATCAAGCTATGAACTGGAAAAATCAAGCTATGAAAGAGAGAGAGAGAGAGAGAGAGAGAGAGAGAGAGAGAGAGAGAGAGAGAGAGAGAGATATTAACGATTAATGTATATACACATGAATGAATATTAATCACTGTGTATATATCCATCTTCCTCTGCATTCAACATTTCCGCGATCTGTTATATTAACATTTCACTAATTGTAATCGTTTTCCATTTCAAAGAGAAAAGGATTAACATTGAAAAAATTATATTAAAAATCTTGTGAAAGCAAGAAATGGGCATAAATAATCTTCTGAGATTCTTGAAACCCTATGTTGAATCCGTTCACATCAAGAAATATGCCGGGAAACGGGTATTGACTGGTTAATCTCACTCTACTTCTGATTCAATTGCTAAATCCCATCCCAAATCTAATTGCCAATTCCCCCAAATCAATTGCTAGAGAGTCATTACCTTAATTTTTAGAGAAATGAAGACGGAGTGGCGCGATTCGATTGTGAGAAATGAAGACGGAGTGGCGCGTCGATTGTGTTCGATTCGTCGGGGTGCGGATGATTGCTACGATGAAGACGGAGTGGAGGGGAGTGGAGGGGGTGGAGGCGCGATTCGTGGATGAAGGAAAAGCCCTACCTTTCGTTTCTTTTGGCGGAGTGGAGGCGAGTGGAGGGAGATAACAATAAAAGAAATTAATTTTTTTTTTAATTTTAAATTACTCATGAAACGACGTTGTTTCATTTGGCCGTCCGACTTGTCCACGTCAATTATCCGGCGTACACGTAGGATTCGATTTGGGAATTTTTGAGAAGCATGTGCAAATTGAACATATTTCTAAATTGGTGTATTTTAAGAAGCGTTTTGAATGTCGTGTGCAAAAGCAAATTCGGGCCAAACATCATGTATTTACAAGCTAATACCCAAAAAAAAATTGAAAACTTATAGGGTAAAAAGTGAAAATAGCCAAAAATCCGGGGGCGGTGGCCACCACGTGCCCCCCTAAATCCGCAATTGCCGCCGGGGGAAGGGAGAAGGCTCCCAGCCCCCTGTAACATCTGCCCCCTTGAGCTTGAAAAGCAAGGCCCCGTTCGTCCTTTAGGGTGGGGGTGGGCTGGGGTGGGGAATAGTGAATGAGAGGAGGAATCCTCCAATGCGGCACCTCCATCAGCCATCATTAGCGACCTTCTAGGGTGGAAGACAGATGGGGAAAAGGAGAAAGGGGGAGACCGGGGGATCAGAGGAGAAGGCCGAGGAAGGGGGGAAGTGAAGGGAGGGAAGCTTGAACCATGCAACTAGGCCCTCTGGATAGAATTGAGTAATAAGGAGTAACGCTAATGTTGGGTGATGATTTATTATAAGATTTGAAGTTGCTAAAATCCCTAGTTGAGTGATGAACCAATATAATGTAATATATGTATAGCTTAGTTGAGCTTAGTTTGTTAGGAGCTCAATAGGCTAAATAGCGTTGAGTAACTGTTGTTAGACTGAGTAGTGTATTTATGGTTAGGAGTTGCTGGGACTCAGCTGTCTGAAGACTCAGTAAGATTCAACTGAATCTACTGAACGAGTGTTGTGAATCAGTACGAAACATCGGCCAAAATCTTGAAGATTTTAGAGAATATCGGTAGAGGAACATTCAGTAAAGTGTCCGAGGTAGCAGAGGAAGTCAGCTCAGTATTAGTCTTGGAGTTTGAACAAGCCTCACCTACCAACAAACATCGACCAAAGGAGCTGCCAACACTGTACTTGCTGACTTAAAGCTGCACTCAAGCTGAATGTTCATCCTGCATTCAGTAAATTATATAAGACACGCACAAGTATAACAAAAACTATTTTTGTAATCAACTTTTTCAAAAGAGATGATTAAAATTGGGCATACACTATTTCGCACAACTTCTTGTACTGAGTTGCTTGTCTACTGACTTCAGTCAGTGAACAGTGTTCAGAAGCTTGAATCACTCTGCCCACGCAATCAGAAAGTTTACTTGGCGAGCTGAATTCTTTAGCTAGCAATTTCAGTAGAAGACTGACTTTCACGTTTGAGTTGAGACTTGTACTCATGTATACACTACAACAAAAACGCTGATAGACAAAAACATCACGAAAAATCTTTCAATTCAGTTAAATTGAAGAGAACTTATACTGAAATATTTTGTACTAAATCTCACTTACATTGAAGGGAATGTATGTCTGGCGGCCATTAACAAGCCCACTTGTGAAGCCTGTGTACCCTGCCATCACTCCATGAACAGCCATAGATAGAACCACAATATCAAAACTAACAAGCTCAATACAAAACAAAATTTGAGGACCTATTATGCAAAACAAAATAGGACCATACATAGCCGATAAACAAGAATAGAGCATTAAAAAGAAAAGCTAATGTCATAAGATCAAATCGAATTAAACTGTAGAGAGATCTATACCGATTCTATGTCCTCTCTCATGTGCCTTAGTTTTACATTGAACATGCACAACCATTCATCCATGTCCTCAACACAATTGCTTGCTACATCAAGTCCTTGTAGTACCTGCAGAACATAGCTATTATGCGTTAGCGCATAATATGGGGATGTTAATTCATTTGCCAACTTGAAGGTGAAAATAAAGCTCACACATATTAGCAAGACGTTTCTAGAAATATAATCGATCTCAGAACTGTATGAACTGATCAAATTCTTTTTATGACAACTCATTCAAATCTACACAAACAGAGGGGTTTGACGATACATATACTGTCTTCATTATAAAATTGCAAAATAAACCAATCTTTTGGTTACTCTAAGAATGCACTCCTTCTTAGGTTGTTACTTACAAACTTTAACAAGAAATTGTTATAGCTTCATGAAAAGGACAAGTCAAGGCATAACTCAGGTGAACTACCACTGAGAGCATTGCAGCACCTAATTCCTACATAAACTAGACATACTCTAAAGAAAAAGAACTACCTGACGTATCAAAAACTCATTCTCCATAATTACATGGATGTTTGCAGCTTCTAAAGCTTGAAGCTCTCGCTTCAACCGTTCAGAAAATTCATCTGCTTCACCAATATCCATGACATAACTGCATTTCAAACCAATTCCCAGCCACTGCTCTTACAACAAGCATAGATCTAGCAACAACAGCCATAGATCGAACCACCACAAATATAGATCCAAGCAAAGCAAACATACATTAAACCAAAACAAACTTACATCGAACCAACGCAAACATAGATCGAACGCCAGATCTATCGTAGAGATCGAACAAATTAACTTGTAAAAGGAAGAGATCTAACCAATTCGTGATGTAGATCCCTTTCCACCAGCTACTGACCTCAGAATCTGAGATCGACTCCAAGAGATCGTAGCTGGAGAATTCGGATGGTGAGAGGTCGACCGATTTTGTACAGATCGCCAGCCCCACATCTCCACTGAAAAGCTTTTCGCTCAGATGTAGGAGAAGGTTTTCGGGCCGGGTATCACCGAAGAGGGCCTTGTTGATCATCACTACGGAGGCTTAATCGAAGCAATGGAGTTCCCGAAGGAGCGGCGGCCAGGAGATCTGGTTTGGGGATATTAGAGAGAGAGAGAGAACGATTTAATTTTTTTTTTTAGATTTAGATTTAATTTAATTATTTAATTTTTATTTTATTATTATTGAAAATATATAGGCAATTTGTAATTAATATATACAAATTTTGATAAAAGACAACAGATAAACGACAACGATTGATGAAACTGTTGTCTATGAGTGAAAATTTAAAGTACAACAACGGTTAAACGACAACGGTTACAAAAACCGTTGTCTATACATTCATTGCATAACCTACGACAACGGTTAGGCGAAACTGTTGTCTATTAGCGCATCCTTCAGCTACGACAGCACACATATGACAACGGTTGTGTCAACCGTTGTCTATCAGCGCGATTTTCATCAAACGACAACGCAACAACGACAACACTAGACAAAATCCGTTGTCTATTAGCGCACTTTTGGTATAAAAGACAACGGTTTTGGCTATGACAACGGTGTTTTGAGATACAACAACGGTTTTTAGCCAAAAACGTTGTCTTTTTAGTGTTGTCGTAGGTCAAATTTGTAGTAGTGATATTCCCCCCCCACGCGCGCTTGAAGACTCGTCTCTAGACTAACAACTAATAATTGTATGGGGAAGGCAAAGTGAATAGGAATAGGGGCCAATGCAATGATCACTCCTTTTATTCAAATAGGCTAATTCCACCTGAAGTCCAGTATTAATCTTTTGCTATCTATTATTATATTCAATTCCTAGAAACATGTCAAGACAAGTCCTTCAGACTCAGTAGAGTCCTGACTTCTCATTGAAAATATCTGATTTTTAGCTCTCAGGAGTTCCAGCTCCTGAAGTGTCCTACTGAACTGAGTGCTCATTTGAATCTGTTCCTCTAGCAGATCTTCATACGCTAGAAACATATCTAGGGGTTCTCCTGCAACAGAGCATGTGTCGTGTGTGTGTGGTGAAGAGAGGAATAAGTTAAGAATATAATTTACATCAGCCTCTTCTCCAGCCATAAGACACAGTTCAATATCTTCTTCAGCTTCGATTGCCGTAAATGCAGCTTCATCATCTGATGATTCCATGAACAAGTCTTCATCACTCATGCAATCGAATAGTTCTCTGGCTATGCAGGCTTCCCTTTTTCTGATGAACTTGATTCTTCTGGCTTGTCTTTTAGCTCTTTCAGTAGCCGAGAGCTCTGGACATTCATATTGGTAATGTCCTGACTTCTTGCAGTTAGCTTTTTGAAGCTCTCTTCATCTTCCTGAGCTTGTCCTTCACCTTTTGGTATTTTACTGGAAGGAGAGCATACTTCTCAGCTAGATTATCAACATTTGGGGTTGTTAGTGAGCTTCCAGCTGATTGACTAGTGATTGAGGGACTTGCTCCAGGTGTGCTGACTGTTTCCTTATATGCATGATCCATGGGTATTTCAGTATCAGCATTGGGAGTATGCGGAAGATAGAACTCAAACTCATCTGCTTTAATTTGTGAAAATATATAATCAGGAGAAACAAAACTTAAATCAGTTCTTCGCAAACATGTAGCAAAGGAATACCACTTGGGCCTAGTAAGAGCTCTTAAAATTTTGGTATTTATCTCCTTATTGCTAAAGGTTTTCCCCAGTCCATTGATGATATTGATCTGATTTGTGAATCTAATGCTGAAATCATCAATTGATTCTCTGGGAATCATTACAAATACTTCGAGCTTTTGTAGCTCCAACTCCAGCTTGTTTTCCTTTATCTGTGGAGTTCCTTGACTCAGTACTGCGAGAGCATCCTAGAGTTCTTTTGCAGTTTTGCAGTCGTGCACCCTTCCGAGGTAAGAGTCACTGAGTGTAGTCAGTATCGCATTACGTGCGACTCGATCAAGGTTGTGCAGCTTTCTCTCCTTTGGTGTAAAGAGGCTCTTATCATTGGGAAACTTTTCACCAGTTCTGGCCCCTATTACTGCCACAGTTGCAAATTCGATGCTGTCGACCATGGGAACAATGGGTCCTTTCTCCAGGATGTCTGTGTTGTCGACGCTGTCAGCCATCTTCCGCCTCCCCACCAACTGGCCGTGTTTTCAGGTGGTCAAGGCTACTCTCATACGCCCAGATCTGCCACCGCCGCGATGGGATTCAAGCGAAAATCGCATCCCATCGTCGGCGAGCTCCACCGCTTAAAATTGCATGTTTCCGAGCCGCGATTCAATCAAATGAAAGAGGGGAAACATAATTGGAACACTCACGACCATCGTGTAATGGATTCCGGCCGAGATTAGTTCATCAATTTTCCGAATTTTAAATGAATAGCAGGAAAGGATCTAAGTTGAGCAGCCAACTTTCGACGTTGATTCCGGTCGCATCCTAGGTCGGAATACCCCATACGACACATCTACGCGAAACTTATGACAAGCCGAACCAAACAATGCAAGCCGCTTGGCCAAAGGATGCCGAACGCGCTGCCACTAGCAGCCGCAAGTGGCGGCGGAACCCTAGAAAACTAGGGTTTTAGATGCGACATCTTCTTCGCTTCTGCCTCATTTTTCGTGCGTCACGGACCAAAATTACAGTATAAACACATAACACATAGGGCCTATCAAGTACTCGTGGATTTTCTCACCAGAAAAACATTACAAAGGGGTCAAAACAGTGGCAAGCCGCCCCAAACACGAAAAATAACCCGATAATGATGAGATAAAACCTAGTCATGCTCCTAAAAGCAACAATTAGAGCCTAAAACGATGGCTCTGATACCAATTGATAGAATAGGAGGGAAGAATCAGTTACCTTCCTCCACGTATGTTGTTGCGACTTTCATACCTACTGAATCTGCAAAGAAATTCGAGCCAAGTACTGAATATCTCAGAAGAATGTCAGTAGAAGACGATAAAGTAAAATATTCGAGGAATCAGAGGAAGTCAACTCAGTGTTCTCTTGGAGTTTGAACAAACCTCACCTGCTCTCTAACCTCGACCAATGAGAAGCTACCAGCACTGTACCTGCTCTGCCATAAAGATGATTCCTAGACTGAAACAAAGGAAACCCGTACAGTGACATTCAAAATGAAGATGACCATTTTTCTTGTCGTTTTCGACACGTGTCTAGACCTTCTTCCAACAGATCTATTTATGATTCGAGACTATAAATAGAGAAGAGTCTTCATGCAGAGAAGATACAAGGGAAGCAAGCATTGAAAAACACAAACACTCTAGCGAACTTAATGTATATCACAACGAAGAACTCGTTCACAGAGAGATAATCTTAGTTCTTCACTCTAGAAATTCATATATTCTCATTCTCTATTCTAAGCAACTTATTGTATTATCAAAGGATAGTGGACGTAGGATCTAGCTTATAAAGTCACTAAGACTATAACTAGAGCATCTGTCCAGTGCACAGATCGACTGAGACTTGGTCAGTATAAGCAATCAAGAACTCCATCTTTGTTCATGATAGTGGACGTAAGATCTAGCGTATCTGAACCACTTTAAAAACTGCTTGTGTTGATTTACTGTTTTATTGATTAACTATTCATACTGCATAAAGCTGAACTTTAAAATCACTCAGCATAAAACGTGTTATCAAACTTAGACGAAAATCTTTTTGAGCTGACACTTCCGCACATCATATCTTATAATGAAATACTGTTCACTGACTAAAGTCAGTAGATATGACTCAGTAGACAGATACTCTGCCCACGCGATGTAGAAAGTAATTTGGTCAACTGACTCGTTCAGTAGAACACTTCAGTAGTATACTGACTTTCGCGTTTGAGTTGAAATCCGCACTCAGGTGTATTCACCCCCTACACCTGAAGGCTTGTCTCTGGACCAACAATTGGTATCAGAGCGGTGTTCTTCTAGTCATCGTTTTCTAAATATAGTGATCTACTCGAATAGATCCGGAAAACCATTTTCACTGCATCAGCATACTCTTCAAATTTGATGAGTGGTTTTTATACCATCTCATCATGTTCTTTTTAAGCTTGTTTACATCATTTTTTTATTCATTTTTAGCTTTTGTTTTGCTTGGAATCGTATACTTTCGATAGTTTTTGGTTTTGTAGGTTTCTCACGTGTTTTGAGCATATTTGGTGGTATTTGACACCAAAATGAAAGAAACCATGACCATTGATGCATTGTTGGCAAATATGGAGTTGTTTGGATGAAGAATGAAGAGGATTTGAAGCCGGATGTTGAAGAAATCGCGTTTCGGAGCTCATGTAACGAGGCAGTTCGAAAATCGCGTGGCAGGCTGATCTAAAGATCTTAGAATCCGATCTCCACCGTGCACATCGTATTTCTATGTGTTAGGAACATTGTGGCAAAGTTTCATGGCGATCCAACGGCTAACGAAGGAGATATCGCGTTTTTCCCAAAACGCAACAGTGTAGAAAAAAACTGTTCGGCAGAAGACGTCGGACCGCGGTCCGCATTTGTGCTGGACCGCGGTCCGGTACGTTCTGACTCAAAAAATTGAAAAAATCCGTGGGGTCGGACCGCGGTCCGCGTTTGTGCTGGACCGCGGTCCGCGTTGTCTGCAACCCAAAAACCTGATTTTTTCGGCCCGAAACCTATATAAACCCTTCCGGACTTCTTTCCTTCGGGACACACACCATATTTTCAAATTTTTCCAGCCCCCAAAGCAGAGAAATACCCAAGGCATCCCTCCGTTGAAGATTCAAGACGAAGATTGAAGACCACAACCCGAGAACCAAGCGCGATGATCAATCCGCTAGATTCTAAGTTGTATTATTCATTCTCAGTTTTGTTTAGGGCTTTTGATACTTATTTTCTATGGATTATTTTTGCATCTTTTGTGATTATTTTCCTACGAATATGAGTGGCTAAATCCCCTTGTGTGGGGGTTTAGCAGGATCTATGTTTTTGATTAATTGATTCAAACCCAAGTTTTTCAATGAATGAATTATTTTGATTTCTCTATGATTCTTTAATGTGACTGGCCATCATCTTAGATAATTATAGAGAATATAGGTAATAGATGATACGGCGCATCATACCCGGTTATTTATTTAGACCTGCAATTAAGTGTCTAGATTGTCACCATTGGTTTGAGATAGTTTAGATGGTTCCTTAAATCCTTGAGCATGATACGATCCTTAGGTTCATGATATGATCACTTGATTGACCCTTAGGATTATAAGTTAGAGATCTCCCGCCATCATACGGAATCCCTAGAGCCTTAGTGGATGAACCAACAAAATAAATTCATAAATGCTAGCTAGAGAATGGGAATGAATCGATCATCTTAGGCATAGTGATTGCTAAACCTCCACACTCTTCATCAATCTTGAAACCACACTCATTATCACTTTGCTTCGTTTTTATTAGTTTTCTTAATTTCTTGTTATTTTAATTCCGTAGTTTTAAATAAATCAAACCCAGTTTAGGACCAAGTAGATAGTTAAATAATTAGAATAATTAGAACCCAGCTGAGTCCTTGTGAGATCGACCTCGGGAGTTGCTAGATTAGGTACTATACCGATTCGTGCACTTGCGAGAATTATAATTTGTTCATCAAGTTTTTGGCGCCGTTGCCGGGGACTCAGTCGTTTTTATTATTCTTTTTACTAGCTGTTTATTTGTTTAGATTTTATTTTTTTACGTTGGTTACTATTTCTTCTTTTCTTTACTATGTCGAGTCTTACTCTTTGAGTTTTCTGTAGTTTTATGCACGGTAGAAGGTCGCAAAATCCAGAACTTGCGCCTTTTATCGATAACATACACAGAGTAGGGACTCGAGTTACGTGGAAAGAACAGGAAGGCAAAATTGAAATGGAGCGAATTGAGAACAATCCTGAACCAGAGAGGTTGCAGGGAGACTACACAAGGCCGATACTTGGAGCCAATACCACCTGCATCGTCCTAGAAGAGACCGCAAGGAATTATGATCTGAAGCCCATCTACTACCATATGCTACCATCTTTCTACGGGCTAGCAACTGAAGATCCTCTTGCTCATATGAGGGAGTTCTATGCTACACTGGGGACTATTCCTCTCAGCGGGCTCACTACTGATCAATTGGGAAGACGATTATTTCCCTACACTCTGAAGGATAAAGCCAAGAATTGGTTGCACACACTGCCTGCTAATTCTTTGCGGACAATGGAAGACGTATTCAAAGCATTCACGGGGCGATACTACTCCCGAAGCAAGAGCCACGAGTTGAGGCAGTAGATTGCTACTTTCTCCCAGTTTGACAATGAGACATACCATGAAGCTTGGGATAGATTCAAGGGACTCCTCATCCAATGTCCACATCATAATTACCAGGTTGTGATGCTGAATGAGTTCTTCTACAATGGATTGCTCTTGCCGTGTCAGATTATGGTTGACAACATGGCTCCCGGATGCATTCTTGCACTGACCCCAAGTGCATTGCATGAGCTTTTTGAGACGTTGAAGGCTCGATCCGTATTAAGAAGTCAGAGTGTGAGACAACGTGGAACGCAAGATGTGCGGGCTGCGTATGCGGATGATACTATTAAGGAGCTTCAACTGCTTAGACAATAAATCAAGGAGCTCAAGCAGAGACAAGTGCAAGCCCCAAAGATTGGCGAGGTCTGTACCATTTGTGATGATCCACAACACTCAACCGCCCAATGTCAGTTTAATATCATCCATAGCCAATTTCAAGAAGAAGAAGCTAACTGGGGACAAGGCATAGGACATCAGGAATGGGAAGAGATAAGGCAATATCAGAGGCCGCACCAAAATTTTGTCCATAAGCAGCAAGGGTACAATCCCAACTACAAAAGTTACTAGGATTATGGAGGAAGGAATGCCACTCAGCAGCAGAACTTTGGAGGCACATCATCTTCTCGCCCTCAGCCAAAGATTGAGGACACTGATAAGAATTCCATGTCCATCTTGCAAGACACCTTAACCTCCTTTATGAAGAGTTCTAAGGAGCAAATGGAGACACTTACCACTTCTGTCAGGAACGTGGAAGCAACTTCCAAGAATTTGGGGACTCAACTTGGCCAGCTAGCGCGGGAAGTTGCTTTGCTTAAAATGCAACAAGGGAAACTACCCGGACCAACTGAAGAGGCGAGGTCCATTACTATTTTGCTTGGTGATGATTCGGAGAAGGCTAAAGAGAAAATCGACGAAGTTGCTACGGCTAATGTTGATGAAAGGACAAGAGATAAGGAGAACAAGCCTACTGTTCGGACTCCTTTGCATAGAGCTGTGAATCCATACAAGCCCCCACCTCCTTTTCCAAGACGCCTCAAGGTTAACAAACAAGAAGAACAGTTTGGATCCTTGTTCAATATACTCTCTAAAGTGAAGATCAATCTGCCGCTCTTAGACCTCGTCAAGAGTATTCCAAGGCAATCCAAGTTCTTCAAGGAGCTCATCACCAACAAAAAGGATTATGATCGGAGTGCAAATCTTCCTACACTTGAATCAGGGGGTGTTGTAGTTGATATATCGGCTCTACCGCCCAAGTTAGCAGATCCTGGAAGATTCGACATTACTATCTCGATGGGCAAGGATAGAGTTACACGAGCAATGCTAGATCTTAGAGCTGGTATCAACCTCATGCCCTACTCTGTCTACAAAACGTTGGGAGTTAACAATTTGAAGTCTACACCTATGTGGCTTCAATTTGCTGATAACTCGGTGAAGACCCCAATGGGGATTGTAGAAGATTTGTTGGTAAAGGTAGACAAGTTTATTGTTCTCGTTGACTTTATTGTTCTTGATGCGAGATGATACTTCTCGAGGGCTAAGTGACCAGCTTATCCTCCTAGGGGAGGCCATTTATGGCAACCACTAGGACTTGTGTTGATGTATCATCACGAACCGTGAGGATGGAAGTCTTGGGGGAGGTTACAGAATTCAAAGCACTAGCTCCAACCACATTGGGAACTAATGCCTCAACTGCGGAAGTTAACTTTGTGCAGCCTACATATGATGTAGTGAAGGATTCTGATGGTACAGATGGATTAGGAATACACTCATTATTCGATGAGGAGTCAACAGATGTCGGTGTTCCGAACTTGGATGAATGTGTTGAAGATCTAAAAGACATGTTCCCGAAGAAAACCATCTATGTCAGACGCACTAAAGCTGCTTGTGGGAAGAGCATGTTGGGTAAAACACTCTATCCTGGTCTTAAAGTTCTTTTATATGACGATGGTTCTAGAGTTTTTCCAGGATACCCAATTTCTACATTCTCCGGACCATTTCATGTGGTGGACATTTTGTCGCATGGTGTGGTGAAGTTGATGAATCCACGAACCAAAAAACATTTCAAGGTGAAGGATGTTTGTGGAGCATCATCAAAGGAGGCGTTCGACAAGGCTGTAGTCGGGCGTCCAAAGTCGCCAAGTTTCTAATGTGATTCAGCAAAGTCGAGCCAACGACTCTAACCAACAGCGCTTCGTGGGAGGCAACCCACGTTTGTGAGTTTTTCTAGTTTTCTTAGTTAGATTTATTGCTTTCCATAAACTTGAAAAAAAAAATTCGAGGAGGAAAATTGACATATATGCATCACCTATTGATTTTTAATACATAATAAGCTATATCAGAGCAGCAGGGGAGCTGATACGGTCGGGATTAACTTTGGATCTGAGCCTGCAGATCAAGCTTCGCATATGTAGATCAATCGGACATCACCTAGACATCAGGGAAGATTCGTTTACCCAATTTTCTTTATTTCACTCTATTTTCGTGCTAGGGACTAGCTCGTAGATAGGTTTGGGGGGGGGGGTATGTCGAATCTTGAACCCTATTGATTTAATCTGTATAATTATGATTCTCATGATTCTCCATGTACTTGATATTTGAATTACCATGACTTATGTTATTTGATGTTTATGCATTTCTTGCCTTAAAATTTTTATTTACTGAAGCATTGTTGAATTAAATTTGGGCATGATAAAATTTTCGAACATGTAGGATGTAAAAGTATGGTAGTCCAAAGCCTTTGGTGAGAATTTGAGCCTATTGTGAACTGACGAAATCCTATGTCGGTCTCAATTTCTTTCAAGTGTGATACTCGCTTTAGGGAGAACATTTAGAACTTGCTTTGAGTCTGTTTGAAGTTTATTGAACACTTTTCGTATATGGCATTGATATGATCTTAGGCACTATCTCGTTCTTTAGCCAGAGCCAAATATGATTCCTACCTTGAACATCAACCTAGTAAGCCCCTTTGAGCTTAATGTATCCTTTTTATTCATGTTCCTCCACTTAAATTGCCTAACCTAACTAGCCTTAACCGAGGATCTAGTAGAGTCATTAGTGTTGTGGAAGGAAATGGAGGCTTGTGAGGGTTTAGTGATCAAGGGACAAATTTTTGAAGCCAAAAAAAAGGGGGCTCGAGATAGGTGTGAATTGATTTTGATTCTATCTAGCCTGGTACCGAACTTGATGACACCGTGTTATACTGAAATATTTATCTAATTATTGGTAGAGAGTTGGCAGGTAAACAATTGGATAGAATATGGGAGACTTGTGCATGTACTCCTAACTTTGATTGAAAGGGTGTTTATTGATGACATATGTTAGAGTTGAGAGATGAAAAAAAAAGGTGAAAAAAAAAGAGGGTGAATGAGGAAGTTGAAAAGGGGAGTATATTTTGAAAAAAAAAAGGGGGTGAGAACTTGGGGTGACTTGATTTGTTTGTGACTTGATTTGTTTGATTATGAGTGATTCAAAGGTGGTTGGTTTTAGAGGTTTATTTTGATATATCATCATTTGGTTGCTCTACTAGATCCTTCATTGTTCGTACATTATGAGTCACTTTTCCTATATCTTCCCTACCTTTTTATTACATGCCTTAGCCCCATTACAACCAAAGTAAGACATTCGAGATCTTTGCCATGAATTGTGTTCATTATGAGTAGAATTAGACAATCTGCAAGCTTATGAAGACGCTCTCTTAGGGTTGAGTTTGAGTGATGAATTTACCCTTATACACTTGAGTGTTTGAGTGATACAGATTTCTGGAGAGGGACTACTCTACTTCTATGTTCTATTTTGTTTTGAAGGTGGCATCGAACTTGAATGATTTTCACATGCTAATGATGTGTTCTTCTAAAAACTAAATAAGGCTTGAATTGTTATTCTCATTTTTTTTTAATATTTAGTCATAGTCTTTCTTTTATCTTGTTTCTTTGCTTGAGGACAAGCAAAAGCTTAGGTTTGGGGGGATTTGATGAGTGGTTTTTATACCATCTCATCATGTTCTTTTTAAGCTTGTTTACATCGTTTTCTATTTATTTTTAGCTTTTGTTTTGCTTGGAATCGTATACTTTCGATAGTTTTTGGTTTTGTAGGTTTCTCACGTGTTTTGAGCATATTTGGTGGTATTTGACACCAAAATGAAAGAAACCATGACCATTGATACATTGTTGGCAAAGATGGAGTTGTTTGGATGAAGAATGAAGAGGATTTGAAGCCGGATGTTGAAGAAATCGCGTTTCGGAGCTCATGTAACGAGGCAGTTGGAAAATCGCGTGGCAGGCGGATCTAACGATCTTAGAATCCGATCTCCACCGTCCACATCGTATTTCTATGTGTTAGGAACATTGGGGCAAAGTTTTGTGGCGATCCAACGGCTAACGAAGGAGATATCGCATTTTCCCCAAAACGCGACAGTGCAGAAAAAAATTGTTCGGCAGAAGACGTCGGACCGCGGTCCGCATTTGTGCTGGACCGCGGTCCGGTACGTTCTGACTCAAAAAATTGAAAAAATCCGTGGGGTCGGACCGCGGTCCGCATTTGTGCTGGACCGCGGTCCGCGTTGTCTGCAGCCCAAAAACCTGATTTTTTCGGCCCGAAACCTATATAAACCCTTCCGGACTTCTTTCCTTCGGGACACACACCATATTTTCGACTTTTTCCAGCCCCCAAAGTAGAGAAACACCCAAGGCATCCCTCCGTTGAAGATTCAAGA
This sequence comes from Lavandula angustifolia, assembly GCA_028984105.1. Lineage (NCBI taxonomy): Eukaryota > Viridiplantae > Streptophyta > Magnoliopsida > Lamiales > Lamiaceae > Lavandula > Lavandula angustifolia. The sequence goes on from CM054820.1 coordinate 24,169,032, forward strand.
TGAAGATTGAAGACCACAACCCGAGAACCAAGCGCGAGGATCAATCCGCTAGATTCTAGGTTGTATTATTCATTCTCAGTTTTGTTTAGGGCTTTTGATACTTATTTTCTATAGATTATTTTTGCATCTTTTGTGATTATTTTCCTACGAATATGAGTGGCTAAATCCCCTTGTGTGGGGGTTTAGCAGGATCTATGTTTTTGATTAATTGATTCAAACCCAAGTTTTTCAATGAATGAATTGTTTTGTTTCTTAATTGTTGAGCCTTCTTTTGATTTCTCTATGATTCTTTAATGTGACTGGCCATCATCTTAGATAATTATAGAGAATATAGGTAATAGATGATACAACGCATCATACCCAGTTATTTATTTAGACCTGGAATTAAGTGTCTAGATTGTCACCATTGGTTTGGGATAGTTTAGATGGTTCCTTAAATCCTTGAGCATGATACGATCCTTAGGTTCATGATATGATCACTTGATTGACCCTTAGGATTATAAGTTAGAGATCTCCCGCCATCATACGGAATCCCTAAAGCCTTAGTGGATGAACCAACAAAATAAATTCATAAATGCTAGCTAGAGAATGGGAATGAATCGATCATCTTAGGCATAGTGATTGCTAAACCTCCACACTCTTCATCAATCTTGAAACCACACTCATTATCACTTTGCTTCGTTTTTATTAGTTTTCTTAATTACTTGTTATTTTAATTCCGTAGTTTTAAATAAATCAAACCCAGTTTAGGACCAAGTAGATAGTTAAATAATTAGAATAATTAGAACCCAGCTGAGTCCTTGTGAGATCGACCTCGGGAGTTGCTAGATTAGGTACTATACCGATTCGTGCACTTGCGAGAATTATAATTTGTTCATCAATAGCATCTTATAAAATATCTTCAACATGTATGATATTTCAGGTATAAGGACAATGCCCATGTTTTCAGTAGAAAACTACGCGGTATGGCGTGTGAGGATGGAGACACATTTGACGTTGTTGCATGACAGCATGACGGATGTCCTGGAGAAAGGACCCATTGTTCCTGATCAACAACGTCGAACTTGCAACTGTCCCAACAATAGGTGCCAGAACCAGTACAAAGGTCCCAAATGACAAGAGCCTCTTTACACCTGAAGAGAGAAAGGTGCACAACCTTGACCTAGTCGCAAATGCTTTGTTAAACATGTCCAGAAAAAACAAATATGCAATTCTCGTCTCACGTATCAAACCAAATCCAAAATAATTACGCAAAACACAATTAAACTGAACACATTATCCTAGAAAAACCACGATAGACAACAACAAAAATAACAGGCTTATAAAACTATCTAATTCTTAAGAGTCATGAAACCACCATTTATAATGGTTTCTTCTTGTTTCTTCCATCAACATCTCCTATAGCCAACTCTTGGGTATATAACACGTTCTGCATACCCACAATCTTAATGACTTGCAACTTACTATGCCTTGATGTATCTCCCACACATGACTCTTGCATATAAGTCGCAACCCTTTGATCATTTTCTTTATGCATTAAGAGAAAAATATTTCAAGATAAAGGTTTAATAAATTTAAACTGTTTGAGATTCGACATAGCTACAAGATATTAAAATTTCATACCTTGTTGAGATTCCTCATAACTTCACTGATCGCAGTTAGAGTGTTCTAAATAATAACCTATTACAGTTGACAAATCAAGATACATAAGATTTAAACATATCATTGAAAAAAAGCGAAATGACTAAATGATGTAAAATACCGTTAGTCCAGTTCCGCTACTAGAAGTGCCAACTTGTTCGAGCAAGTGTTCACTTCATGTTTCTGTAAGTAAAAAATGAAAAGAACAAGTTGTATATGTATCTTAGAATTCTAGAAATTCTATGATAAATGAACAAATTCTAGAAAGCTTACATCACTCAAATAGACAACTTAAAAATTATGATTTACCGTAATCCGGAGCATTACGTCCCTCAGGGATCTTAGAATGATCACTCCTCTTCTTCCAAGACATTTTTACAATATTAAAGAAATTCTGGATTACAAAGATTAAGTAGAAACCAAAATCAATAACTAAATCCAAATCTCATTTATCTCCTGAGCATCTATAATTAATAAACTATAACATGGAACTGGATCACCCTAATCTAATTGATCACCTAATTAATATCCTTTCGCAATTCAATCCAACAACGTATTCATTCCACAAAGTAAATAATAAAAACAACACTGAAACAACTTTCAAGGGAAAATATGACCACCTATGAATGCCCAATGCATAATTATTTAAATATAATAAGAAAATTGAGTCTTACAGTTTTTACAAACATCTAGTATGCATTTGCTCCATTCATCTCATCACCTCAATAATAGTGTAACCAATCCAAAATACTAAGCGCGTTAAGTTTCTAGATACGATTGATACATACATTTAACACGATGAATACATAATTTTTGAATTTGAGGATTATTAATGAACCCTAGTTAAAATTGAAAGAGGAAAATTGAGAAATCACCATACAGAAACTCAAAATGAAAAAAATTCTTTTACCGATAATATATGGGAATGATTTCTAGAATTGCGAGAGATTGATTTCTATTTTTGCTTTTGTGAAGTCTTATGAAATTTCTCAGCCGTTGTTCCACACTTTTCTTCAAGGTCTGTGATTTCTTCTTGTGTTTGCAGAAAATGTGAACTCACTTGTATTTTGACGGAATATAACAGAAGTCTAATTAAGGGGGTAAACCACAACTCATTAAATAGTTCGGGGGGAGATCACTAAACTTAACAGTTGGGGGGAGGGGCATAATGCAACTAGAGAATAGTCTGGGGGGATTAACGTAATTTTTGCTATTAAAAACACTAAATTGGAACCTAAAAAGAATTGTAAAAAGGAAACGGATTATTTATTGACTTAGGCTTTGGTCTAAACACGAACCGGAGTCCAAACAGCAGCCCCCTTATATTCGGATTCTGGGAATTAGGGTTGTTTCCTCGGAAATTTCCAATTAGATTCATGCAAATACTGATGTAGTTCAGTCTTCCGTCGTCTGTCTACTCGTCTCCCCTCAAACCCAATTCTTGAATAACATTTTATATTTTCACGATCTAGTAATTCTTTTAGTCGTAATTAGTTGTCGGTTTTTATATACAAATTTTGTCTCTGAAATTCCCAATTTTTGTCAAGTACAACAGATTTGAATCACGGATTTTTCTTCCCTTCACTGTATTGTTTATCTTCTCTGGGCTAGATTACGCTCGTTTTTGAGTGAAAGTGATGAGCTTTTCCGAATTTCAACGGAAGTTTTAAGAATTGGGGAGTTATTTTCCATGGAAAACCAAGGTCCATTGATACTGGATATAAGCTCCGATGAGGAAGCAGGCTTCGCAGACGTCAAAAAAGGTGGTGGTGGTGAATTTGGTGATAGGGAAGACGTTGATTGGCTATCGAAGCTGTTGGTTGAGGTGGGTCAAAATAAAAACGGTGATTCTGACGATGTGGTTATCGTAAGTGAAGTGTTTGCGAAACCCCCCAAGAAATCAAGATCAGAATCGATGAAGCCGTTAATTAAGGTTGTTGATGACGACGATGATGATTGTGTGGTTCTGGATAGTGACCCCGGTAAGGCAATTTTGGTCGTCAGCAATAAGGTTGACGATGGTGATGATCTCGAGATTATTGGTGAGAAGGGTGAGGTATGGGTTTCTCAATTTTGCATAATTTTATGACTTTTTACTTATTTTGTCGGTATTTAAGCACACTACTACACATACCACTTTGATTATGTCTTTAGGTATATTTACTGAGCATATTTAGTTTTTGATGCTAGTAAGATATAATTTGTCTTAACTTTTGCTCTTGAGTATTTATTATGATTGCTGTATTGGGACTAATGCTGAATGTGTAGTGCCCTTTTGTTCTATGGTTTTTGGATTGTTTGCATCTTCTGAAGCTTGATATGCTTCAGATTTGAAGATGATGGACTCGTTGGGGATTTTCAGAGAAACTTATGTGTGGTCTTGAACTAAGACTGTGTTTATGTAAAGCATTTCACTTTATATTGAGATTTTTTTCTTTTTCTTGTTTGTAGTACCGTTTGATTGGTGATAATTGAAGGAATCTAGTTCTCATACTTGTGTACATGTCGTTTTTGCTGTTGGTGAAGTTGATCTCCAAGTGAACATCGTGTTTATTTGGGAGCCGATGGTCATCTCTGCAACTTTATCAACTTATCTCAAGTATATCAGAGAACCCTTCACTACTAGCTATGTCTATGTAAAGTTGGGAACAATAGCTTCTTCAAGTGTTCTTCTCAAATTGTTAACTAATAAATAAATTTTGACATATTACTTGTTTTCAGTCAGTTCTAAAGCTCTGGTAATTAAAAGATACGGCTGTAAGATTTATTTATTTGGTTTTATAAGGTCTTTGACGTATCTGCTAATCCGTTACTAATTCTATTTTCTCCTGCAAAACACTACGATATTCTTTTTGTCTGAATATTGTAGATAAATAATTTTTCATTCTTATCGTTGCATCTACAGGTTGCATGCAGAGACTTTCCGCACCCTAGACATCATTGTGCTAAGTATCCCTTTACATCTACTCCACATGAGTCCCACTGTGATCAGGTAATTTAATTACTTTAATATTTTTATGTGTTGAACGTGTAGTAAACAGGCTTTCTTCGCTTAAAATTTCAGTGTCACTGTTATGTTTGCGACTCGGTGGCTCCATGTTCCCATTGGGGAACCGGCATTAGCAGTATTGATCATTGCCATGCTAGTGATAAAGAAGAATATTGGAAATCAGAGCGGAAGCAAGTGAGGAAAAGTGATAATAAGCCTGTATCAGATATTCGTAGTCGTAGCAACAGTGGTACTCGTCTAGAGTCATATTTCCAACCAGTTCAAGTACCAAGATGTGGTCCAGTACAGCCAAACGCTTTACCTCAAAATCAGGGATTTAACCCCGTCACTTTCCGTCCTTGTGCTCTTTCATCCAATGCTATTCCTCCAAACGCCGTAAGAAGCCAACCATCTGTGTATGTTGCTCCGAGATATAACCCTCAGTCGCACCATAGAAGTGCTAATATAATCGCTCCGAAAGTTGCCTCTAGAAACAAAAGCTACCCTTTAGGAATTCAAAACACTCAGTCCTTCCCTCCATGTTCAGTCTTCAAGCGGAGTGGGTTAATTGGGTCTTCTAGACATCATAGTCATGCAAACCGGACTCAGTTACCTATAAACAAGCGTCCTTCATTCCACGCTCATGTCAGAAATCGGCAAATAGTCGGAAGTCAGCCTGAATTGTCTTCTCCTCATAACATGGAACACCACTCACCATCTGAACCACCGCAGATTAAGTGCTCGCCATATTCAAGCTACCAATATCAAGACTCGTCTTCTCAACCATTTGTGAGTGGAAACTCGATGAGTCCACCACCACTTCAATCTTTTAGATGTTCTCAGCCAACGGCAAACATCAACACTCCGGCTGCCCCTGAACCCTATACGACATTTACCCCCGTCAACCCTGTACAGTCTCAGAATGTTGCTTCCTGCCAGTTGGTTGCTGGCAATGCTTTTTCATATGAATCGCATTCAAGAACCACCAACTCGTCGCTCGACTTTGACAGAGACACTTCTTCTCAACTGCAAGATCCACAAAGTGGTCTTGATGATTTTAGCTTGCTTTGTAATTCCTCTATCAGCCATGGCGATATACAGATTCATGCAGAGCAATCACAGTATCCACTGGCTGAGACTGCACAAATACAAGATAGCGGTGTTGAAGTAGCTGCTGCTTCTTTTGACTTTGAATCTATTGACAGCAGTTGGAGTTTTGAGAATGAGTCATTTTCAGGGCCTGTGGAAGCTTCTGCATCTCTTAACTGGAATGTTTACTCACCTGAACCTGCTTTCCCAGACACAGGTCTCTTTCATTTTTAGGGTTTTTCATAATGGGCAGCAGCTGAGACGGTTTTATGGTTTGATAATTTAACCTAGTCTCTTTAGCACAACATGCTTCCTATAAGTATTAAGAAGAGATCTTCTGTACAGAAGAAAGTTTGTCCATTTCCTTGATTTTATTTTTAAGTTCTTTCTGATGTTCTTTGTCTCGTCTTCCTCTTTTTGGTCTTCATCAAGTATTGAAGAGAATTCCATGATCATCGCGATCATCCTTTTTTACGGGCCTCAAACGAGCCCGATTTTGCCGTGTGGCCCAAAATGGCCCAATTCGGCATCAAATGGGCTTTTTTGGACCCGAAATTAGACTCCAATGGGCTTCGCCAATTGACAATGTCGTCGGCGGCTTCGAGGGCTACATGTAGATATGTTGTGAGTCCCGTAACTCCACCTGTGTTCTTATAGTTTATGAATTCTCTCTCAAATGAAAATGGATCGATCATACATGGTGACGGTTATTGTGCCATGAGCTAATCTCTAATCATGATAGTGAATGGAGAAGTCCTTAATTAGGGCGGCAATTCAGTGAAATTAAACCCAACTGAAAAAATTCAGTTCTTTATTTTCTAGATGGGATGTGGAATCCAATTTTTTTGTTGGTTTGGTTTGGGTTATGGTTTTTAATCGGAGTTTTTAAGGAGAAGCAAAAATGGAAGGGTAGATGATGAAATGTTTTTAATTTTTTTAATATAAATATTAAAGGAAATTATTTTCAAGAAATATATTGGATTAATTAACCAATTGCTAAATTACAAAATATAAAGATTGAAAGCCGATATTAAATTAGGGGCGATTTTTTTTTTGGGGACTAAAAGTTAGATATTAAAATGAGGCTTTTTGGTGATCGTTGTTTTCACCAAATAAATCCTGCAAGAATTGCTAGAATTCAAATTAGTATAGCAACAGGTATCGAACACAGAGAATGAAGAATTTTAAACCTAAAATTTCTATTAATCAATGTTTGGTTAGCGACCACGCAATTTTTGGACTAAACTAAGTACGAAAATGAATAACGAAAATTAAATAATCAAATTTATCAAGCAAGAAAATGGGTTCAGCAAAATGTTCCACACGCACGAACAATCGATCCTTGACACTAAATATAAATTAATCCCCTTAAATCAATTAGTTGTAGGACACCGTAATTAAACTGCCACGTCCCCTATTACTCCTTATTTATTCGTTCATCGAAATTAAACTGTCACGTCCCCAATTACACCGTAATTGAACACGAAATTTAACCCTAATCAACTTCGAAAAATCACAACTCCATAAACCCTAAATGTCCGCATCAATTCAAAGCAACAATATCCAAACAATTATCCAAATCAAGCATAAAAAATTAAATAACATGAGTTTATTTTTCTCGAATTGCACTTAAAAATCGAACGGATGAAAACGAAGGCTGAAAATAACTCGGACAACTCTCGGCTTTGGAACGGCGGTGATGGATGATCTTGGCTTCAGAAACAATAGCGGAACTCGGATCGGCTTCGGTGGCTGACGGTCTTCTCACGGTGGTTGGCGGCTAAGTATGTGCTGGAGTCTCCTTCGGCTGTTCGGTAGCAATGATGAACGGAAGAAAAGATAAGATATGATCTCATGTGTCTTCTCGCGCGGCGCATGCATAAATATATATATCTAGGGTTTCCTTCTCAATCCTTGTAGAATTAGGAATCTTATCTAACAAGTATGGAAAGATTTGATGATATCTTTCCATCTTTTAAACCTTCATTATCCATTCCTTCCTTCTACGTAGAATTGCGCCAAAATTAACCCTTTTATCCCTTAATTTTTTTGCATGCCACCACATCATCAAATCATCACCACATAAGCTCGGGAATCTGTAAAACAGCACAGAAAAACAATCCAATCGCCAAAAAATGGTGCCAAAACAACGGAATTTGAATAGTACGAATTAAGACTCATCACCTTTGTTTAATACTCCCTTCGTCCCACTATTACTGTCCTACTTTCTTAATCGGGTTGTCCCGTTATTACTGTCTTATTTCTAAAATAGCAAAAACTACTCTTTAACTAAAAATGAAGTGGACCTCTTCTACTTGATACTCATCCCCACATTATCATACTCTCTCTCTCCAAAAATATGTCTCTCACACGATTTTCGTTTCACCCCGTACTCGAAAATTTATGATTTTTAACTTTTTGGAAACTTAATATTATTTCTTAAAATACAATATGTAAAAAAAAAAACAGAAAAAAAATCGATTGTCTCAATTATGCCATGCAAAAATTTGGATAAATTCTCATTTCTTCCACCAACTACTCCTCGAAAATTGTGTTCATTTCTTAATACAATTAAAGCTCATAAAATATACATTTAAAAAAAGTTTTTATTAATCTTCGTGCTGAAACCAAATAGGACAGTAATAGCAGGACAGAGGGAGTATAAACTTTACAAAATTACGATTTTGTTTCTTCCTTTTTCCGACGCGAATGTACTTATTAAAAATTATATTCAAGTTAAGCTAATAAAGTTTTTTTTATTGCTAAAATAACAAATATATTTACTCAATCTTGACATAGTTCTTAAACAGTTGAATCTAAAAAGTCAATGACAACCAATTGAGCTTTAAGAAATCTAGAAATGCACTATCATAGTTCTTAAATTAGAATGAATAAGATTAGTTATAATTGAATGGAAAGTCTCGGACAAGGATCGATCAGTTAACCAACCGAAGTGATAGTCCTAATTCTAATTATTTCAGTTTTTAAGTGATGAAGATCATAAGATTTCAAATGGTGTTAAGATTTTATTATCGAGTATGTTCTCTTTGTATTTCAAAACCACACGTATGGCCCTGCAAACTTGTGTTGTAATTTTAGTTAATCATCTCTTTTTCAGGCTGCAAATGTTTTAAAAATAAATAAATTTGTTGGACAAAACTAAATTTAAATCTCGAGCAAATAAACACCAAGACGAGAAGAAGTACCAAAAAGCAACAAATTCAACATTTACATTGCAAGGGAAGGGAAGGGAAGGGAAGGGCAATGATAAGGCAAACCACAGCAGACAGAATCACACATGCATGTCGAGCACAACGCGAAGGCATGAGCCTTCGTGCATCAGATCAAATGCTTTATTGATCTCTGCTAGAGTCAAATTGTGGGTGATGTACTCGTCAACCTTGATTTCCTGAAAGAAGGTTGCATTTTAAAAAGTAGAACCAAGAGAACAACGGATAAACCCGACCACAGTTTTAGAAAAATGCACTCACTTTCTTGAGGTACTTGTCGACAAGCCAAGGTACTTGTGAGCGGCTTTTAAAGCCACCAAACGCTGTGCCCTTCCATACACGGCCCGTCACCAGCTGAAAAGGCCGTGTTGAGATCTCTTGACCGGAGGCTGCAACCCCCACGATGACCGATGTACCCCACCCCTAAAGGAAGATCAGAAAAGTAATTCTTGTATTCATTTCTACATAAAATGATAAACTTGGATTAAGGTACCTTATGGCAGCATTCTAAGGCAGCTCTCATTACGGTCACATTCCCAATGCATTCAAAACTATAGTCAACACCACCATCTGTTAGATCCACAATGACCTGCTCAATTGGTTTCTCGTGATCCTTTGGGTTGATGAACTCGGTTACACCTGTGGGCGGATCCGGGATTTGCAGTTAGGGGGGGCAAAACTTACCGCGGCTTGAATTATCTTTGTACGGGGGTTCGGGGCGGAGCCCCCAAAAAAAAAATTTTAAGCACATTTTTCTACTTAAATCTAATTATAGTTACTTTTTATGGCTTATTTAAGGATTATATTCTTCTTTCATGAATAACTCATATATTTTTTATATTTATTCGAAAAACGTAGTACACAATCCTATTTTGACATCACTCTAAATTTAGTTAGAGGAAATTATAAAGAATAACAATATCTAACTAAGGCAAAATAATATACATAAGTCTTATAAAATTGCTCACGAAGCACTGATGAAGTAATGTCTTCGGAGAATAAAATATTTTAATTTGTTACTCTCATAAATACTAGATTTGGAGAAATTTTACAACAAAATAAATAATTTTGTGATACTTAAAATACATAAAATAAAATTCAATTCAAATTTTGAGGTGAGGCAATTGCCTCTCCTTGCCTCTATGTGCGTCCGCCACTGGTTACACCCCACCAAATTTATAGCAACACCAGGAATAAGCAGTCAGCTCTTCTGCTATTACCGGTGTAGTTGCTAAGTAATTTATTAGGATTGGAAGATAGATTAGAGATGGCCCCTGATGATATGCTTATGCTCCTGAATGCTAGTTTCTAGAGCTATGAAAAACTTGAGCTAAAAGAGCATATAAATGATTGAGATTTGTATTTCGCATCATTCCTTTAATGTTTCCTAAACAGCATTATTTGGTGCCTCAAACAAGTGAAATATGTAATCAACGCGGAGGATTTTAACATGTGGCTTTAAAAAAGGATTTAAAAGTCAAATCACAAGTACACAGCATTATATGTGGCTTTCTAAGTTAGTTATTGAGCTGAGAAAGGAACAACAGATTCAATATTTCCAATTCCTGAAAACTCGGAAACTAAAAGGACCCCATGAGTATGGTAAGTTGGATTTTTAACTAGAAACTGCTGTCAGAACGAGAAAAAATGGAATCTTGAAATGAGGATATGTCAGATGTGTAATATCAAAACTTCTCTAGTTGAGCAGCTATGATGTGGAGCAATTGGACGAATCGGAAGAATCGGCGAAGGATGAACCATCGGCTCGGGATAATCGATTCGCAAGATTTTACGTTCGACGAGCTCGGGGGAATTACGAAGGAGAGTAACGACATGCATGTGCATGGCGTTAGTGGGAGAAGATCCGTCAATGGATGGCAATATGGATTTCGCTTCCTTTTTTATTATTATTTCTATATTTATATTTATAGTATTTTTGGTATGTTTTAGTAAGTTTGGGATTTGATTATTGTGGGTGTCCATCCTTATAAAAGGGGATGAGAACCCTAGTACTAGGCACGTTTTGGATTGGAATCGAATGGGGCAAGACTTTGAGTCTTGAGGACGAAACCTTCTTGGTTTCGTAGGATCATTTTCTTGTTTTCTGTTTTGATATTGAATTTGTTTCCGTTTCGTTTTTGAATTGGCAAATTATAATACATCATCTCGGCTGAATCAATTAATTGGAAATTAGGGTTCGAGATCGAGTAATTTGGGTTTGCGGAAGAATATAATTCACGAGGACAATTGATTTCAAATTTGGTTTTCATCAACTTGGTCCGACCTGTCGGATCTGACGGTGTATGGTAGAAACGAGAGCCAGTCGAAATCAACAATCTATCATGGAGGGACGAGTATCGGCGTTAGAAGGGAAATTAGAAATTTTGACGACAACATTGGCGAAGACTATTGATACACTGGCGCAAATTCAGGCGCAATTGGAAGCCCTATTATCGAAAGAACAGCCGCATACCGAGGGCCTAGAGACGGGGCAGACGCTTCCGCCTCCATTACCAGTTTTTAATGGCGATGATCCGTTAGGGTGGATATCTAGGGTTAATCATCACTTTGAGCTGTATGGGAGCTCGGCGACGCAAAAACGACAGTTGCTCGGCGTAGCAATGGAAGGTCCTGCATTGAATTGGTACGGGTGGTTTACGGCGGAGATGTCGGAGTATACATGGCCGGCGTTCTCAAAGGCTTTGGCCGAGCGCTTCGATGAAGGCTGTGAAGGCAGCGCTTTCGCCAAACTAGCGGCGTTAAAGCAGACGAGCAATGTTTCGAATTATATCGATCAATTTACGCACTTGGCAAATCAAGTCAAAACGGTACCGAGAGAGAATACTTTGAGTTTGTTTATTATGGGATTACAGGAACCCATACGGGATCAAGTCTGGTTTGTGGAGCCGACATATTTTTCGACGGCTATAAAGTTGGCACGGAAGGCAAAAATTACGGTACGGAATAGCTCGCGTATAAGGAGCAATGGACTCCGCGTAAAGCTCCGCTGCAATATTCACGGCCTGTCTCGACCCCAATGCCAGCCCTATTGGTGTTGCCGGCGCCGCCGGCCGCGACGAATCCAAGCGGGCGATCGGGAATCGTTCGGGCTCCGTTCCGTCACATGACGGAGATCGAGAGAGAAGAGCTTCGACAAAAGGGCTTGTGTTTTAAGTGTAAACTGCTGTATCACCCCACAAATCATGTTTGTACGGTTAAAAATTTGCGGATTTTGATGGTGGATGAAGATGATACTGAGCATTTGGAGTTGGAGGAAGTGGTTTTAACGGAAGGGGGTAATTACGAGGTTCTGATTCCGGTCGCGGATAGCGGACCGAAGCCGGCCGGAGGCATCATCTTGAATGCTTTTTCCGCTTATGGATTTTTGGGTACGGACACGCTTCGGCTGCTTGGCGTGCTCAAAGGAAAGGATGTTACGATACTCGTGGATAGTGGAGCTTCGCATAATTTTATATCAAATAGGTTGGTGTCGGAGTTAGGGTTAAGCACTGATGCGTCTAAGGTTTTTCCGGTACGGTTAGGGGATGAACACCGTGTCTTTTCCGAGGGTTTATGTACCGGCGTGGACATTCAATTCGAGCCGGGAATGATTACGGTGGATTGCCATGTTTTTCCGCTCAGTGGTGTGGATTTAATACTTGGTATTGCATGGCTTAAGACCTTGGGCGAGCTCCGCATGAATTACGAGCGCTTGTATATTATGTTTGAGCTTAATGGATGACTCGTGCAATTACGTGGTGATGGGTCACGGTTACGAGCTCCAATGACTTTTAAGGCTCTTCAAAGATTGGACAATGTTGAGATGGCAGTTTGGGTATTTGATGTGGCGCTTAGTTGGAATTTTGCGGGACAACTGGAATCTTCGAAGGCACAACAGTTGATTGATTCGGTTTTGGATAATTTTGTGGAAGTGTTTCAGGAGCCAAGCGGCCTTCCCCCGGACCGCGGTGTCGCGCACGGCATTCCCTTGCAACCGGGAGTGGGAACGATTATGGTATGGCCGTACCTACAAAAAGATGAAATGGAGAAATTAGTAGCAGATATGTTAGCAGCAGGAATTGTGCGGCCAAGTTATAGTCCGTTTTCAAGTCCAGTTCTCTTGGTAAAGAAAAAAGACGGACGTTGGAGGTTTTGTGTTGACTATCGGGAATTGAATAAGACAACTATTCCTGATAAGTATCCCATCCAGGTGATTCAGGAGTTACTAGATGAGTTGGCGGGGGCAAAGGTATTTTCCAAAATTGATTTACGAGCGGGTTATCATCAGATTCGGATGAAGGAGTCGGATATTCCGAAAATAAGTTTTAGAACACATAACGGTCACTATAAGTTTTTAGTTATGCCGTTTGGTCTCACAAATGCGCCTGCAACTTTTCAATCTGCCATGAATGATCTTTTTCGGCCTTATCTACGTCGAGGGGTTTTGGTTTTCTTTGATGATATATTGGTTTACAGTTCTTCATGGGAGGAACATGTGGTGCATCTAACCCTAGTGTTGGATAAATTGCGGCAACATAAATTTTATGTCAATCGAAAAAAATGTACGTTCGGCGCAATCCAAGTGGATTATCTTGGGCACTTAATCTCCGCTGACGGCGTAGCTATGGATCCGGACAAAGTTCGTGCAGTTTTGGATTGGCCCACGCCGACGACTTTGAAGGGCGTGCGAGGGTTTTTAGGATTGACCGGCTATTATCAGCGGTTTATCAAGGGGTACGGAATTCTCGCCAAACCGTTGACGACGTTATTGCAGAAAGAGGCGACAATGGGAAAATTTTGTTGGAATGCGAACGCGGAGGAGGCATTTCGGCATTTAAAGACGGCCATCACATCGGCTCCGGTCTTAGTGCTGCCTGATTTTTCGAAGACTTTCGTGATCGAGTGTGATGCGTCTAATTCCGGCGTAGGGGCGGTGTTGATGCAAGACAAACACCCTATCGCATTCTATAGTAAAGGATTTCACGCGGAGAATACCATTACGTCCACATATGAATGGGAATTGATGAGCCTCGTGTTGGCTATTCAACATTGGCGGACGTATTTAATCGGTAGACGCTTTGTGGTTCGAACTAATCATCATAGCCTCAAGCACTTGCTCAGTCAAAAGGTAGCTACTCCGGCGTAGCAAGTTTGGGTATCCAAGTTGCTTGGTTACGATTTTACAATAGAGTTTAAATCCAGATTTTCAAATAAAGCCGCGGATGCATTATCCCGTTGTCATGAGGAATCTGGTTGTCATGAGGGCTCATTTCTCGCTGTAAGTATGCCGATTTGGGAAAATTTTCCGGATATAATACGAGAGCAGCAAGAGGATTCGGCCTTAGAGGAAATTCGTTCGGCGTTGGAGCAAGACGTTACTTCCCGTCCCAATTATGCAGTTGTGGGCGGTCATCGACTTCTAATTCGCGATGGATTCCAATTCTTTTGCATGAGTTCCACAACACTCCGTCTGGGGATTATCGCTATACAAGAAGAGCTCAACCAGCTCACTAGAAGCGCCGCTTAGGAGCTTGTAGACAGACCCAAGCATCAATATGTGATAGGAACAATATGGGTCTTCAAAAACAAGCGAGATGAAAACAACGTTATCGTCAGGAATAAAGCTCAACTAGTTGCTAAAGGATATTGTTAAGCTGAAGGAATCGATTTTGATGAAACTTTCGCTCCAGTTGCAAGATTGGAAGCAATTGGCATATTTCTAGCATACATAACTTATTAACAGTTTATTGTCTATCAGATGGATGTTAAGTAAGTTTTCCTGAACGACGTACTGAAGGAAGAAGTCTATGTAGAACAACCGTCCGACTTTCAGCAAGGACATCAAGTATACAGACTCAAGAAAGCTCTATATGGGTTAAAACAAGCACCCAGGGCTTGGTATGATACCCTTTCAGATTTTCTACTTCAGAAAGGTTTTCAGAAGGGAATTGTAGATCGCACCCTATTCAGTATCAAGTCAGACAATGATATCTTACTAGTGCAGATCTATGTGGAAGACATCATTTTTGGATCTAAGAATCTGACAATATGTCAGAAATTTGAACAAATGATGAAAGACAAATTTGAGATGTCAATGATGGGAGAAATGAATTATTTCCTTGTACTTCACGTAAAGCAATCTAAGAAAGGAATATTCATAAATCAAGCTAAATATACCAAATATCTCATCTAGAAATTCGGCTACGAATCCAAAGAAATCAAGAAAGATCCCCATGAACACGAATCTAAAGATTGATCTGGATAAAGAGGGAGTATTTGTTAACTCAACTGATTATTGTGCTATTATTTGTTCTTTATTATATTTAACTGCCAGCATACCTGATATAACCTATATTCTAGGTGTATCTGCGAGATTTCAGGCGAATCCCAAGCGGAGATTCTTCGATACCCGAAAGGAATACCCGATGTCAAGGTTATGATATCTTGCCGATGATAATCTTGAACTAACCGAATATTCCGATGCCGATTATGCGAAATGTCAAATCGACGTAAAATCGACTTTAGGAATGTGTCAGTTCCTCGACAATACGCTCATATCGTGGTTTTCAAAGAAACATCACTCAGTAGCAACGTCCACTACTAAATCTGAATATATGGCTGTCGGAAGCTGTTGCGCCCAGATTCTATGGCTTCGGCAACAATTATGCGATTATGGTATTTATCAAGATGAAGTGCCGATCTATTGCGACAGTACCAGTGCTATTGCAATTACTCAGAATCCAGTTCTACATAAAAGATGCAAGCACGTGGACATCAGATATCACTTCATTCGAGATCATGTCGAAAAGAAGGACATCAGAGTGGAGAAAATCCATACTGATAAACAAAGGGCCGACATACTGACCAAACCTCTAGCTGAGACCAGATTCAATGAACTCTCGGTAGAACTAGGTCTACTGGATCCTACTGACTCGGCTCGCAAGACGATCCCGAAGTGCCGAGTAAGGGCAAAATTACACTCGCAATGCTTTGAACTACTCGATGACGGCACAAGTGGTATCACCGACTACTATGTTTAGCCGACGAGTTTTGAGTATTTATTCAAAGATATCTTTATTCAAAGATTCATTGCATTTGTTTCCCGCCATTAATTTCTATATGATGTTATTAATAAAATTATTTTCATTAAAGTACGACATTCCATATACTGACTGCGGTGCATTAAATGCATGTCATCTCACCTTACCTTTTAGATGATAAATACGTAGGTCGAGATTAAAGGCGGCAAAGTAATCATAACCTCTTATAACATTAAATCTTGGCCGTCCATCTTTCAAATTCAGTTTAATCTCAACCACATACTGAATAAACCATTCATATTTATACATGATATATATGCTCGTATCCATTATTTTTTATCTTACTTTCCATCATTATCGATCATATTAGTACTTTGCAAAACATAACTTGCAAAAGATATCTGCATTCGAAATCTACTACCTTCACAACACTAACTCTTCGGTACATCTCTTAAATTTAATCTGCAGTAACTAACTTACTCTATTTCAAGCGCTAACATTTATTCTGTAGATTCAGTATATTATAATGGCAGCTCTCCGAACAATGAAGTTCTTATTCCTTCTGATATGGAAGAGATCATCGGGAACAAGAGGGTCTGGTTCGAGCCAACCTCACATTCAGATCGTGTGATATTGACTGCATGGAACCGATCTTCAATGCTCTTCAGTTATCGGGATTCAGAGTCCATACAAGATTCAGAGTCTAGAAAAGTGATGTGACTCGACTAACAAGGTCAAAAGGATACACTCGTGAGGAGACTCGCCATATATCCCTCATCGACTTACCTCGGGACCGAGGTCCACTTCAGTTCCATCTTCAGTAGTGACAGCTCAACTCAGAGTTATTGAAGAGATAGCTGAACATATTCTAAAAATACTAAATCACTTTGATCTAGTAGATATAGCAGTACGGGCTAGGGTCCATATGAGTCTCAGATTCCTTGAATGGGATATCCTGGATGAGACCATCGACCTCAGGACAATCCCAGTACTGATGCAAGAGGCGCAAACACTTAAGAATGAAATCGGATACGGCGAACCAGTTGACATCACCGCCTCTATGGACGATCTTCGTTCAGCCATGTTAATGCTCCTGAGTCTGAAGGGCACTTTTGAACAACCTTCTTAGCTCCAGACTCAACCTGACTCGGATAATGATAAATCACCCAAGGAAGCAGATCAAGGTCGATCTGTTGAGGGAAAATCTCCCAGAGATAATGATGATTCACCACCTCTGCCTCCTTCATCCGGTGCCATCATCTCAGCGTCGTCTACGTCTCAGCACAAAGAAAAGCCAAGCAAATCCAGCTATCAGGTTGCTGAGATAAAAGACGTTTATGTGGCAACAGTCAATATAAATGCCTTAAGCGTCACGATCACAAGAACCATCTTCTTGCCAAAGACGTGAACTTCAAATGGAGCCAATCTACTGAGGCTTAGACTCAGAAACTGAGTGACCTGACAGCTGAACTACAAAGGATCAGTACTCCTATAGTTCCTGATACTGATGAGATCCTCCGCAAGGCACTTGAAGCACACAGGACGGACTTAAACTCTCAATTTCAATAAATCTTGCAGTCTCAGGCCGAAACATTTTCTAAGAAGATGGTCGCTGCATTATCAGACATTCTCAAGGCCATTGAAGAGCACAACTGACTTACCACTGAAAGTGTCTCTCGAGCACTCGTGGAACAAGCCAACAACGGTCGTGCAATAAAGAATGAAGCCATTGAGTTGGTTGAAATGTACCTAAAAAGAAACGAGATCACAAAAGCTGAAGTACTCAAAGTCGCCCAGACTGAACACGATAAACATTGGGATGAGTACATTGATGCTGTCAGGGACGTTGAGGCCAAGATTAAACAATATGCCTCTCCATATTTGGCCTTGCCAAAAAAGGTCACTGCCTTGTACACTCTCTTAGATGATGCCAAAAAGGGGGAAGAAAATAGGAATAAACAACTACTGACCCTTATTAAATCAGAAGAGACGACTGCTGCAGAAAAGAGAAAAAGTGGAGAAGCAAAGGGGGAAGGATCTGGAGAGCTGACTGAGGCAGCCATAACTGAAGTGGCTCATTTTGTTGAGGAGCTAGATGAAGACGAGCCGATTCGCCCAGCTGCTAAAGGAAAAGCCATAGCTCCTGACAGTCCTCTCAAGCCTAAGAAGCTCAAATTCCGAACTCTTGAAGAACAAATTGCCAACGATGAGCAGATGACCAAGGAACTCCAAGCAATGGAGGAAGGCAAAACCAAGGCTAAGAAGAAAGGCATACAGATCAGGACTCCAGTGCCTAAGAAATTGAGATCTATTGTGCCGAGGGAATCAAGGGCTCAGTCTTCAAAATCCAAATCGTTTGAAAAGGCGCCTAAAGCTTCTAAGTCTAAGTCAAAGTCAGTTGAACCCAATGATGCTGAAGCTGACACTGAAGCAGAGCAGATCATCCCTTATACTAAGCCATCCAAAGAGCAAGAAGTACAAATGAAAGCCATATGGGATGCCTGCGAAAGAGGCTTAGATATAACTATTGAGGCCCGCCAAATTCAAGTTGCAAAAGAGAGAGTTAGACTAGCAGATCTTGAGGTACTTAGACAGAAAACTGAGAAAGAAGCATGGGAAAGAATCCCTGAAAAGGATAGGAGCGTCCCGACAACTTCAAAATTCTTCAGATACAGAGAATGGAGTAATAATATCAAGAGGATTATCTATCCAAGGACTGACCAGTGGGTTCCTTGGAAAACCAACCAGAAATGGGAGTAGATCAAGATCGATTTCATCAAGAGCCACTATATCTGGAAGACCACAAATGAAGACTCATCACTAGACGTGCAGTTAAGAGAATTCTTGATGATTTCTGATTTAGAAATCTATGCAGAGATACTAATCGCCCTCGAACAGTCAGGTCTAACCCTCAAGGCACTTGAATTCAGAACTCTCCCTCCTCCTTGCACTCTAGAAGGGAATACTTTCACAAAGGAGGTTGAGGACGAGATTAAATTCACCATGGTTAGAAGGGGACTTGAACTGAATGACCCAGAAGAGAAGCTGACTCACTTTGACCCCAGTGATCGAAGGCTTACTTGGCACTGTTCATCAGTTGCAAACATCAGCTTCAACTGACCTTCACTGAGAAAAAGAAACAGAGCTCAAGTGTATTCCCCCCCCCCCCCCTCTACACCTGACTTTTCGTCTCCGGACCAACAATTGGTATCAGAGCCGCAGTGTTCAACTGATCGCCGGTTCTGAAATACTGGTCCTCTCGAACTGATCCTGAAAACCGTTTTCACTGCATAAGCATCTTTTCAAGCATCCTTATACTCTTACTCTTACAATGTCTCGATATGTCGTGTATTAGGATGGTACCGATGTTCTCAATAGAGAACTACACGGTATGGCGCGTACGTATGGAGGCACACCTAACGTCACTCCACGACAAGCATGTCGATGTCCTAGAGTCGGACCGATCATTCCTATGATCGACAAGCATAGTATTTGCGCCGGAGGAGGCGTGGGAGCACAAACCGGTGCTAAGGTTCCCAAAGACAAATCCGCCTTCACGCCCGAAGAAAAGAAGTTGCACAACCTTGACCGAGTTGCACGTAATGCCATACCGACTACGCTCGGTGACTCACATCTCGGAAGGGTACAAGATTGCAAAACGGCGAAAGAGCTATGGGACGCCTTGGCTGTACCGAGCCATGGAACCCCTCGGATCAAAGAAAACAAGCTCGAGCTAGAGCTTCGGAAGTTTGACGCCTTTGCAATGGAGCCTTACCGAAACCATTGACGAGCCGAGTGTCGATTCACCAATCAAGTCAATGTCATCAATGGGCCGGGGAGGTCGTTCACCAACAAGGAGATGAACACCAAGATCTTGAGAGCGTTGCCCCGACGTAAGTGGCTTCCATTTGCTACTTATTTACGTCGCTCCGATCTAAATACTCTAACTCCCGATGTTATATTTTCGTAATTAAAATCGGAGGAATTCGAGCATAGCCTACCCCAAAAGTGCTTAAGCGCTCCAGCCTAACACACGGTTCGACCACGCCTTCAAGGCAACAAGCAATACCGGAGCCAAGCCTATTTCCTCAAGCAAAGCCGTGGCCACATCGCAGCAAAGTCTTCCGAGACTTCAGGCCCGACCGGCCTAGCACCGATGGCTCTCAAATATTAGAGGGAAAAGGAGAGAGTCGAAAGCCGAGGAAATACAACCGAGATTCTTCCGTGTAAGAAAGACTATCATAAGAAAGAAGAATCTAATCCTTCTACCGAATGCAGGAAATCGGAGTCTGCGCCGCATCCGTCTAAAGACTCACTGGTAAGAGCAAAGCAGAACATCTACCTCGCTACAACCGCAAGAAGGAGGGACACTATCGCACGATTGTCCCGAACTCTCACCGCTCAAAGAGCGTAACGGCAGCCAGGAGAAAGAAATTCGCCGAGAGACGGCAGGCCTATATAGCCGGAGAGATATCCGACAACTCAATTGAGGAGGATACATTCATGTATTCTTCTGAAGACGAAGCCGCGTTCGTCGCAGCTTGAGGTCGCAGAGACAGCTCTCGATGAGTCGGCCGAATCGTGTCCGATGGCCGGAGAAGAGGCCGAGGTAAATTCTAAACGCATTATTACCTCTTCTTCACACAAAGACACAAGACACGTGCTCGGTCACGTATGATCCTCTAGATGTGGTACAAGCCTACGACGATCTGCTAGAGGAACAGTATTCACCGAGCAGAGTTCAAGCAGAACCATCCAGGAACTTGAACAGGTAAAGGCTGAGAATCAGAGACTTTCTTCTGATTGTCAGGTCTCTACTGAGTCAGTGGATCTAGTTGCGAGACTCAAGGAAGAGATTGAATCTCTTATGACTAAGTCTCAGCTTCAAGAGACTCAGATCTCGGCCGACCAAGGACAATTCTAAGAAAGAGACCGAAATAGCCAAGCTCGCCGAAGCTCACGGCGTGCGTGCAATGACTATGACTCACTCAGAAGGAGTGACGAAGTCTGGAGAGGATTGATGACTGAACAATACCTAGGAGCGAAGGAGAAGCTTGAAAGCATGCTTAGAGCACAACGGTCAACTTCTGTGAAAGAAGGCCTTGGCTATACCCACGAAGCTTCTACCTCCAAAAGCTCAAGAACCCCCGGGCCGATAGGTTCGTCGAGGAAAGGTGCAAGCTGCCGACACCACACCTCGGGCGAAAAACAAACAGAAAATGATTACACCTCGCCCGAGTAGCAACAAGCAATGACCAAAGGTTCCAGCCCCAGGACACCGCGATCAAATTCGGGGGGAATCAAGAAGGTCGGATGGGCGTAATACAAAGGAGCCACCGTATGAGCACCCGGCCAAGACGGCTCGTACTACTATGAGCCCGTGGGTCGGAGAAGCGCTAAGACTCGAAGAAGAAAGCGCCCGAACCCAAAATTATCAGCGAAAAGTCGGTATCTCCAAGTCCTCGTGGAGAAGAAAGCCGATAAGGTTCGAAGAAGAAGTCCGGAACTTCTAAGGTCCCGAGACGGATCCGGGTTCCGAAATCACCCACTAACCCGTAAGGACCCAACCGAACCAAAGGGTACCTAAAAATGCCTCTGCTTTTGCGGTGCATAAGGACCCGTGGATAGTGGACAGGCCGCTGCTCGAGACACATGACTTACCGTAAGAGCTCGCCGACCAACTACGTACAAGAAGATGGTCCCAATTGAATTCGGTGACAATTCCAAAGGCTACACAAGGGGATACGAAACGCCGAACATTGGGACTCGCCACAGTCCTAAGAGTAACATATGTTGAAGGACTTCAACATAATCTCCTTTCGCCACCAATTCTCGTGATAATCTTAACAGAGTAATCTTTGACGCTGGTTTCTGTGATATTGTTGACAAATCTACAGGGAAAACAGTGTTATCAGGTTCGCGGAGGAAGAACATCTATGTTGCAAACTAGAATACCGCAGAACCTGAGGCTTGCTTGCTCGCACAGACTAAATCAGGTAACAAGTCAGGCTGGCTATGGCACAAGAGACTCAGCCACCTGAACTTCAAGACCATGAACAAGCTTGTCAAGAACTCTAAAGTCAGAGGACTGCC
Organism: Lavandula angustifolia; assembly: GCA_028984105.1. Classification (NCBI taxonomy): domain Eukaryota; kingdom Viridiplantae; phylum Streptophyta; class Magnoliopsida; order Lamiales; family Lamiaceae; genus Lavandula; species Lavandula angustifolia. The sequence continues at coordinate 24,191,114 of CM054820.1, forward strand.
CAATGAATCGTTTATCAAAGACAGAAATTGTGAAGCGTGCCTGAAGGGAAAGCAAACAAAGAGTAGCAATCCACCTATTCCGTCACCTTCCACTGATGGAATCCTTCAGCTGCTTCACATGGACTTATTCGGGCCAGTCTCTCCAATGACTATAAGAGGCAAGAAGTATGCCCTCGTCGTCGTCATAGACGACTACTCGAGATATACTTGGGTCATCTTCATCGCCAACAAATCTGATGTTCAGACTGAGTTACCTAATCTACTGAAGAAACTCAGTGTGGAAAAGAACATCAAGATTAAGAAGATACGCTCAGACGGAGGAACAGAAGTTTCTAAATTCGAGTAGTTAGGACATACTCGGGATAAAGAGGGAATTCAAGCATGAGACATCATTGCGCGCACCCCTCGCCAGAACGGACTTGCCGAACGTAAGAACATAACACTCAAAGAAGCAAGCAAGAACGCTCCTCGCAGATTCTCGGACTACCCTCAAAGTTTTGGGCCGATGCTACCGACACCGCCCCGTTACACTCGGAATCGATCACTACCGACACAAAGAACACATGAAGACGCCTTACGAACTGTGGAAAGGGAGAATTCCTTCTATTTCTCATTTTCATGTTTTCGGCTGTCCTTGCTTTATCCACAATAATGGGAAAGATCAGTTGAAGGTCTTTGATAGCAAATCTGATCAAGGAGTATTCTTAGGATACTCCCGAGTCAGAAAAGCCTTCAGAGTTTTTAACTATCGAACTCTTTGCGTGGAGGAAAGCCCTCATGTTGTTTTTGATGAATTTGTTACCGAGAACAGGGAAAGATACAAAGTCAAACACTCGAGGATGTCGGCAGCAAGCTACGGGATCTCGAACTAAATGACAAAGCCGAAAAGATCCAAGCATTGTTGGGATGATGAGTCGAAGATGAAGAAATTCGACTCAGCCAACAAGCAATGTAGCTAACCTAGTTGATTCTATCGAACAGAATCAACAACAGGTAACTTCGGTCGATGAAGAAGCCCTTGTGGTAACTGAGACCTCTACTGAGAATATAAACTCAGGGGGAACGATTAATGTTCCTGAGCTAAATGCCCCTAAACCTGGAAACTCAGTAGATCCTAACCTTCTTACTGAATTACTACAGCACGCAACGCACCACCGAAATGCCTAATACACCTACTGACCGTGCGTAAGTAGTATCGAAGAAGAAGCCCGACTCAGGCGTTCGTGGCTCGATGCTCATTCTTCAGATCTTATCATTGGAGATCCATCAGCAACTATAAGGACGAGATCAAGATTAAATCAAGGAGAAAGCTCACTTTACTCTTGTTTTCTGTCTACAGAAGAACCTCAATCGATAGAGGACGCACTTAAAGATGCCGACTGGGTCATTGCTATGCAAGAAGAGCTGAACCAGTTAAACGGGAAATGAAGTTTGGGAGCTTGTCGACGGACCTGGACATCAGCACGTGATTGGAACTAAGTGGGTCTTCAAGAACAAGCGAGATGAAAACAACGTCATTGTCGAAATAAAGCTCGACTAGTTGCCAAAGGATACGATCGGGCAGAGGGAATTGACTTTGATGAAACATTTGCTCCAATCGCCGCGATTGGAAGCCATTCGTCTTTTCCTAGCTTATGCAACACATCGAGATTTAAGGTATATCGATGGATGTGAAGTCGGCTTTTCCGAACGGCGTCGAAGGAAGAAGTCTATGTGGAACAACCGCCCGGCTTTCAGCAGGGACATCGTGTGTACGTACTTAGGAAAGCTCAGTATGGGTTAAAACAAGCACCCGTGGCTTGGTATGATACCCTATCGACTTTCTACTTCGTAAAGGTTTTCAAAAGGGGACAAGAGATCGCACCCTATTCAAGCATAAAGTCGAAGATGACATTCTACCGGTGCAAATCTACGTGGACGACATCATTTTTGGCCGCGTAAATGAAGTCATATGTCGCCAGCTTCGAGAAGATGATGAAGGAAAAATTCAAGATGTCCATGATGGGAGAGATGAATTATTTCCTTGGATTTCAAGTAAAACAATCAGCGAAGGAATCTTCATCAATCAAGCCAAATACACTCGAGATCTTCTCAAAAGATTCGGCCGTGATTCCAAAGAAACCGACCAAGATCCCCATGAACACGAACTTTAATATCGATCTAGACAAAGAGGGAGCTTCGTTAACTCTACCGATTATAGAGCTATTATTGGTTCTTTACTTTATTTAACAACTAGCCGACTCCGACATAACTTATGCTGTAGGTGTATGCGCAAGATTTCAGCGAATCCCAAGCGAAGTCATCTAGACTCGCGAAGAAGATTCTCGCGATATCTAAGAGGAACACCGATGTCTGGGTTATGGTATCCCGCCGATGATAATCTAATACCGACAAGTTATTCTCGATGCCGATTATGCAGGATGCGGGATAGATCGAAAATCAACTTCCGGAACATGTCGGTTCCTAGGCAAAGCAAGTCGATATCGTGGTTTTCAAAGAAACAAAGACTCGCAGCTACGTCCACTACCGAAGCCGAGTACATGGCTGCAGGAAGTTGCTGTGCCCGCATCCTTTGGCTTCGACAATAATTGAGAGATTATGGTATAACTCAAGTTGAAGTGCCCATCTACCGTGACTCCACCAAAGGTAATAGCTATAACTCATAACCCGGCTTCTACATACCGATGCAAGCACGTGGACATCCGACACCACTTCATCGAGAGACCATGTCGAAAAGAAGGATATCGGGATGGAGAAAATCCATACTGACAAGCAAAGGGCGTATATACCGACCAAACCACTAGCCGAGAACAAGTTCGAGAACTATCGCTGAGCTAGGTCTGCTAGATCCTACCGAGACAAGTCGGAGAAGCCGACTACCGATAATGATATACTTAGCAACAATTTGTATCGGTATGGAATCAGCACGACAAGTCGAAAACTTAGTACAAATGACTCAGTTGGGAGATGCACACTGCACGCAAGGAGGGGAACATGGTCATCAGCACAACCATCCTCCCGATAAATGATGGTAACCAACGATAAGTTCAACGAAGAGGTTTGCGTAGTATCGTTACTTAATTTGTTCAGAAGCATGCCGCATTTAATGCATCAGTCGCTTACATTCAGTTGCCTAGGAGCATTTATTTCTTACCATTTATTATGTTTAAGGTTTGAGGAAAGGTCAGCAGGACTCCTCGCCTGCGTAATTAATGCTCTCTGTCGCGCATTTAATGCATGTCTTCTCCATTAGCTTTATTACGTATATCTATATCTTTGGCGGCTATTGTAATCATTCCTTTATAACATTTAATCTTAGCCGCCCTTTGATTTTGAAAGATTAAATTTGAACCGTGCGATTCAAACTGAAGATCAAACGTAATATACAAAATCTTTCATCTTCTATCCAACTCCTCATTTTTCGCCATTCTTCATTTTCTCAAAGAGCTTATCTCGCAACTTTGTTTTCTTAACCAAATCTCTTAAACAACTTTGCCTTCGCATCTCTTAAAGCTCTTATACACGGTAATGTATCGATGTCTACTAGCAACTACTAACTTACTCTATTTTCAAGTGCTAATATGTTGTTTTTGCGATTTCAATGGCGATAGTACGGACTCCCGAGAAGATGGTTGAGATCATGACCATCCGGGTTCGGTTTGAGCCGACGATGGCTCTCCCGGGCAGTGGACCTTTCATATTTGGAGCCGGTATTTGGCGCCCTTGAGAAGTCGTGGCCGGCAACTCTTGTGTCGAGGCATCCCCGTTCTCATCTGCCGAGGCAAGTTGTGGAGGCCTACTACAACTGGAAGTCGCTTGCCTCAGGAGGAGAAGAGGCTTCTTTTGTTTACGAACGGGAAGTTACACCAAATCAGTGGAGGGAGGCTACCCACTCCTTCAATATCTCGGAGGCTCTCGTTCAAGCCTTTCAACTCCCCTCACCGGTATCTCTCCCGTTGGTTATAAGGAAAGGGAGATAAATGACTACGTCCAAAAAGTTCCGTGGACGCAAATGACATAGTGTTCAAGACGGCGCTACGGAGAAATGTTTTGCTACCTCGATAGGGGGGTTTAGCTTACGTTGTCTCTCATATTCGATGAGCTCACTGGATCCTATGATCGGCCTTTCTAAGCCGAGGATACAACCGATGATGATTATAGACGATGGAGTAGAAGTGAACTCGGGCCGACTACTATACTACTCACCAAGGCCCAAGCCCTAAGTTCACTACTTCGCCCTACCGGAGAGAGGAAGCTAACAAGTACAGGGAAGCTCCTATTCGGCACCAAGATGTCTGGTGCCGATAGAGAGTGTGGTACGTAAACGTTCAGCTTTGCGGACTCAAAGTCTTTTGATCTCAAGAGTATTAAATTTATGACAAAGGCCGGAGCAGAGAAGTCAATTGGCAAGGGGCCACCCGAACCGAAGAGAGCGGCGTCCGCTCCGCCCCCATCCGTCCAAGTGGCTAAGACTCGACTGCTGAGGTCACAGCTGGCTCGCCCACTTACCATTATTGAGCCGCTCCTCCTTCTACTCAAGAGGGAGCAACTACTCGATTCGCATACTTGGAATCGAGGGAGCGACGATCAAGGACAAGGTCCAAGTGATCAGCTCGAGGAAACAGAGTCCGACAAGAGGGAACCGTCACCCGAACCTACTCGCTGAGTGGACAACAACCGACACCACTCGATCAAGGTCTTTGCAACCCGAGATTCAAGAAGAGATACCGTAAATTGCCGAGCATGCGGATCTCGTTGAAATAGCAAGAAGGACAAGAGCTCGATGCTCTTAAGGTTTCTCGCACCGGGATATTCTTATTGACTTTGCCAAATCCCAGCGAGTACCGGATGAGCTACTAACGTAGGAGCAAGAGCTCCAAGCCAAGATTGGATTCGGAGAGCCACCGATGTGGCGTCCTTCGAAGATTTAAGAGCCGCAATGCTCTATTTATCGAGCTTGAGAGCTCCGACCGAAACAGCTCCGCCCCCATCTCCACCTTCCGATAAAGGTGATAATGATGATCAAGATGAGGAGATGGATGGCAACCCCAAGGAAGCGGCATCAGGGGAGAATCTGCAGAGGGACAAACTCCCCAAGAGAAGAGCCCAACACCACCCATAGTCACATCCGGTGAGGCTACAACCGCTCCGAAGTACGTAGGGGAGCGTTGATCTCGTTCTCGAGCAGAGGCTCGTAACCAGCCTCTTATCGGATACAACCCATCGGTTCCGTGTCCTCACGTTCGTCAACAGTGGCTATCAAACGCCAAGGTGAGAAAAATCGACTCCTAGCCAAAGATGTTCATTTCAAATGGGAGAAGTACACCAAGGCTCGAACGAAGCTCTAAGTAAGTTGGCCGCCGACATCTCAACTCCTAAAGAGGCTTCTCACCGGATTTCAAGGAGATAGTTGAGCAGGCCCTAAGTGCTCAAAAGGCCGATTTATCGAAGCACAAAGTCGGCATGCTTGCCACTCAAAGATAAAACTTTCTGGAGCAAATGACTCGGGCCATGAAAACGAGTTCAAAGCTTCATAGATGAGAGAAACAAGATAGCAACCACTTCTCTTCAAACGGCCATCAAGCAACAGCCGAGGCCTTAAAAGCCATTCGTAAAGAAATGACAGAATCAAATGATCAAGCTCTGCTTGAAACTCCGTCGGAGTCGCCCACTCGCTTGAAGAAATCTAGAGCCGATCGGGAGAAAGACTGGGAAAACTACCGCAACTTGGTCGCTGATTTTGATGACACAGCTTACCCGTATCAAAGATTCTCGTGCACAACTGGAGCAGGACGTAAAAGCTATCCGCACCTCCCCGGCACATATTGCCGATGCCAAAAAGGGGGAAGATATTGTGAAAGATGAACCCGATACGGATATCGCCGACGTCCGTATCCTTGAGGGACGAGCTCGGGAGGGGCAGACCCTCCTCGCCAGGAGAGCCCTCACCCGCAGAGATTCGGGGGAACAGCTCGGAGGCGGGACCATCTACTCGAAAAGGTACATCTACGAGGTCCTTCTCCTTGATTTCCCACTACAAGCCACCCCCATCTCCTCTTCGCATTGCGCACATAGATGAAATCACTCAATTCCTTGAAGAGCCACCGAAGAAGAAGAGTCTCAACAATGCCGCAGCAGGGTCGGGGAAGGAAATCGCTATCGAATCCACTACTCCTTCCTCCCTGGGCCAAGAAGTTTAAATCAAAAGCGGAGCAAGAGGCATTCGACCTCGTAATAGCCCAAGAGCTGCAAGACAAGCCGGACCAGGAGCGTCGCCTAGAGGAGGCAAACTGGCAAATGAAAAGCCTAAGGGCAAAGCCGTCGTGGGCAAAGGAAAGAGAAAGGTCATTAATACAATCGAAGAGCAAAAGAAGAAAGCCCAAGAAGATTTTGCTAAGGCTCTTTCGACCGAAATCAAAGCTACCGCTCGTAGTATTCCCATATCTACTCTTACACCCGAGCGCAGATAGCGTAAGATCAAGCGACCCGGGAGGCGACGCTGCAAGGACCGAGTCTCGTACGAGGAGACACTAGAGCAGCCGCTCTCCGTGAGAAGAAAAGGATGGGCTGACTCGGCAAGAATGAAAAGCCTATCCGATAAGCCACGGCCGATCCAAGAAAACGGATACCCGTAGGAGCGAGGAACAGGAGGACTACTATCGAACTCCTCGTATGAAGTTGATTCCCGCACCTCATGTGGACAAATGGGTACCTGCTGATCTGAATGATCAATGGGAGTCTCTCAAAGAAATGTTTGTTAAAAATCTGTATGTATGGGGCTTCTATCCGAAAGACATTCCTGCTGATCAACTGTTCGAAGAGTGTTTCGATGAAGTTTTTCCAGAACTCGGAGAACGGTTGCTGCCTATCATGAAAGAACTGAACATTCTCGTGAAAGCACCTCGCATTCGAAGATATCCTCCTCCCATGACCGCTAAAGGCATTATCATCACAAAGTTTATCGAAGAAGAAATCGAATCTGCAGCCTATCAGCTTGAGTTACATCCGCATAGACCAGAAGATCAAGAGGAAATCCAAGTTTTGCACAAAAGAATCTATAAATTTTATCGCTCGACCCTCCAACTGATCGCTCGGCGGATTTCAAGAAGAAGACTCGAGTTTCGGACGGCAAAGATGGATTTCTCCCTCGTGTTTTTGATAATTCTTTGTAATAGCATAGGAACCCTGTACTTTGACGATCTATCTATAAGAGTTCCTATCGCTTGCTAGACAATCGCTCATTGTCTTTAAGCTTTTAGTGTCATGTTTTCACTACCGATCACCAAGTGATCTCGACACACACTCACATCGGTTCTCGATCTTGCCTTTCTCTCACCCGCTGAAGTTCATTTACTATTATCGCTTTTCCTCGATGCTTTAAGGGGGAAATTGTTGTCGTAGGACAAGATCTTTAATAGATGTTAGAGTATAGAGGTTTTGTCATCATCAATTAGGGAGAAATTGTTGGATATGAGTCGAGTAGATTGATACTCGCTTGTTCTAGGGTTAAAAGAAATTGGGGAAATCATAGTAGTACTATGGAATTGAAGATCCCAAAACCGAGCCGATATCGTAGATTAGTGTGTCGATAGGATTAGCCGATGTATAGGTTAGACTTGTTATAATGCTTATTATTTTGTCTAAGTCCCGTACGGGGTAGTTGTTGAACCGATCTTCCGCCGAAGATACTTTTCGTAACCCCACGTCATCGTGTAATCGCTTGCATTCTTCGTCGCCACTGATATCAAACTCGCTTGAAGATCCCGCATCACCGACCGGACCTCGTAGAAGCATTCTCTACAAGCCGATGGTCATCGCAGAAGAACCAAGCAAGCAAAGATACCTTCGCAGCCGACCAACCGACTATCGAAGCTCACTTTATCGCCGACGACTCACCCGAAGAAGACAGACTCTCGAGTACCGTATCCGACGTAAAGCGACCCAAAGACTTAAAGTCCCTTCAAATGTTCAACAGAAGACATACGAGGTAGTTTGAACTGGCCAACTCGACACTCACCAACTACAAACCTCGACCAATGAGAAGCCGACAATGCTTACCTACTTTACACAAGAAAGCTGCTCTCATGAACAGCCGCATTAACCGCCCCGCTCGCAACAAAGTTGAATAGTGGCCGTTTCTTTGGACGCTTGTGACACGTGGCATCGTCGTCTCCAACGGACATATGTCACAACTCACAACTATAAATAGAGAAGGATTTGAAGATTTCGGCAAGAGGAATATACGCGAAATCAAGGGAAATCATTCAAGCTCACAACGCTCTAGAACCTTCAAGCTTATCCAGAGACGAACTAGTTTTTATAGAACACTTCTTGTAGTTCATCTCTCTAGAGCACTTTGATCCCCTTCTTCTCTAGACTAAGCTCATTGCTAGATTCATAGCTTAGATCCGAAGGAGTTCACATTTAGTGAATTGTTCTTGTTGTAAGAACTCCTTCTCGCTTGGAGAATATTCCCTCCCTTCTAAACTTAGGTTTGGATTGTAAAGTCGCTAAGGACTATAACTTAGAGGGAACCGTCCCAAGCACGCATCCCCGCCGAGGCTTGCCTCGAATAATCAACAAGTTCTCCTGCCTTGTTCAGGACCGTGGACGTAGGATCTTGCGTATCCGAACCACGTTAAATCGCTTGTGTTCATTTACTGTTTTATTGCATAACATACAACTGACTTGAAAATCATAAGTTTGCATAAAACGTATTTTATAAAGTGCACAACCAAAAGATTTAACTTGCAAAAACGCGTTTTCAAAAGAGACGACTCCGGCCTAACACTTATCCGCACTACGCCTCCGACCGGAGTTTCGTAATACCGACATCGGGCCGCAGGAAGAGCTCGAGCCGACTCACTTTGACCCCAGTGATCGAAGGCTTACTTGGCACCGTTCATCGCTTGCAAACATCGCCTTCACCGACCTTCACCGAGAAAAAGAAATGCAGCTCGTGTATTCACCCCCCCTCTACACCCGACTTTTCGTCTCCTGACCAACATATATGATATTCTATCTTTTGACAAAGACAACTACTTATTGTCACATGGCTATGTTTATCTTTTAACACTACTGATCATCTCAGTGATCAGAACACACACTTACCTGTTACTTATCTTTCTGTGTGTTTTTTCCCTTAGTTCATTATTGATATATCTTTTCGATCCTATTCTTAGAGGGAATTTGTGTTATCAAGATTTTGGAATGTAAAGGTTTTGGCATCATCAAATAAGGGGAAATTGTTGGGGTATGAGATTCAAGATGATAAGATTTGAAGATCCCAAAACCTTAGTCGAATGATGAGCCTTATAATGTAATAACTTAGTTGAGTTCTCGCGTGTTAGGAACTCGCAGGCTAGCTAGAGTTCGCAGGCGATAGGCTCTAGAGGAACATCTTGTGTCAGCCAGAAGGACTCAGTGCTATGGAACTCAGTTGGGTATTCAAGAACCCACTGAATCTGCAAAGAAATTCGAGCCAAGCACTGATTATCTCAGAAGAATGTTAGTAGAAGACAATTCAGTAAAAGGTCGAGGAATCAGAGGAAGTCAACTCAATATACTCTTGGAGTTTGAACAAACCTCACCTACTCTCTAAACCTCGACCAGTGAGGAGCTGTCAACACTGTACCTGCTATGCCATAAAGCTGCTTCCGAGACTGAAAAAGAGAAAATCCCTATAGTGACATTCAAATTGAAGATTGTCGTTTTTTCTTGTCATTTTCGACACATGTCTAGACCTTCTTCCAGCGGATCTATTCATGAGTCGAGACTATAAAGAGAGAAGAGTCTTCATGCATAGAAGATATTACCGGGAACCAAGCATTCAAGCATTCATACTCTCTAGCAATCTTAAAGCCGAACACAGCGACGAACTCATACTCTTGAGAGATCCTTTGAAAGTTCTTCACTCTAGAGATTCATAGTTCCCATTCTCTATTGTAATATCTTAAGCTTAGAAAAACTCGAAGGAGTTCATCTTTCCGAACCTGTTCTTATTGCAAGAACTCTTTCTTATTGGAGAAAATCTAACCTCGTGTTTGAAACTTGTAAAGTCACTAAGACTATAACTAGAGTAGTCGTCCAACATACGCATCGACCGAGACTTGCTCAAGTATAAGTAATCAAGAACTCTTGCTTTGTTCAGACAAATGGACGTAGGATCCAACGTATCCGAACCACTTTAAAAAATTATCTATGTTAATTTACCGTTACATTGATTAACCTGTTCATACTACATAATACTTAACTTTAAAATCACTCAAAGATAAAATGTGTTTTCAAACTAAGACGAAAAAACTTTTTGTGCCTACACTTCCGCACCACAACTTATACCGACTACCGTTCACCGACCGAAACCGCAGATAGAACTTAGTAGACGGACACTCGCCCGCGAGATCTAGAAAGATTACTTGGCCAACCGACTTGTTCAAGAGCACTATTCGGCTTAATACTAAGTTTCGCGTTTGAGTTGAAATCTGCACTCGGTGTATTCACCCCCCTATACACCGAAGGCTCGTCTCCCGGAGCAACATGGAGGATTTGAGCTGAGTTGGAGATGTTTTGGCATGATTATGGAGTTAAAAAGGGACTTGGATCGAGAAGAAAAGATTTGAAAAAGATCCGATATGCTTGAAGATATTTTAGGCATCGATATATACGGGAAAATTTCCCTAGATATTCTTTCTTAAAGATCAAGCCATAGAAGATCTATATAGAGGCTTAAGGCCGCACGAGTTCGACATCCTATTCTACCATTCTTCCATCACTTTTCATTCTCGTTTCCACCGCTTTTCATTCCCATGTCTCGTAGTGTAAAATCTAGTTTCAACTCAAGAATATCAAACACTATTCTTAGTTTCAATTTTTTCATACTTTCAACTTTAGTTTTCAAGATTTTGAAGAATTCGACTTTCGTTTATTTCGGATTCGGGCCGTATATTCTCGCTTTTACATTCAGCCTTCTAGATTCGCTTTATGCCTTCGCTTTCCGTACTTTATTTTCTCGCTTTAATCATGTCCGTAACTACTTTCTTCTTGTCCAAGTTAATTATGCATAGCTAATCTTTTAGTGGCTTCAAAGAAGAGTGATGATTATGAGATGCAAACTTTGTGAGATCTAATTGGATGTAGTAATTAAAGACTAGTGGTTCCCACTTAATTCGAGGTAGAAAGATTTAATTGGATTAACTTAAACCCGATCAATTTAGGTTATGAAGATTAAGTGTCGATTGTTCAAGAATTTAGGTGGTGAAGCTAACGTAACGTAGTCACATTAAGTGGGTTAATTATCTATGTCAAATTATTCAACAACAAAGAGAGATTAAAATTGGGTTCCTTCCTCGTAATGCCATCTAAACATTAAATCTAGAGTTGTTCAACAAAGTTAGGTTGTGGTTAGGTTAGGGAGTAATTGGAGGATTGTTCAACAAGTTATTACCGACTAAGTAAGTAGTCTGATCCTAGGAATTAATTAATTATGTATCCTATAGTTGGCTGATCCTAGGAATTAATTAATTCTATGCATCAATGATCGAAGTAGTTGTCACATACAAGTAACTTGAGTCAAGTCCGCCTTTCTCTATTAGTTTTCTCTCAATTTACTTTTCTGTTATTTAATTTCTCTGCCTAGGTAGTAAATCCGAAATTTATGCATGGTGGCATCACCAAAACATTGATCAAAAGGATAGATATAGTTGATTTCCACTGTTCCCTGAGTTCGACCTTGTTCTACACTAATTATAAGATTCTGAGTGTGTGAATGAATATTATTTGGTATGAAAAAACAACGATCACCAAACCATCAGCATGAAAGCATTATTGAAAGCATCATCGGTGAACTGCAGTTTCCTAATTTCATGTTCATGCTTTTTAACTTTTATTATTTGAATTGAAAATTATAATTTGAAGGTTATGCCCATCTGTTTCAGTTCAGGATAGCAAAATATATGAGACCCAATATTGTTCGACGAACTCCGAAGGAGAACCCTAATTTATAGTTAAGAAAAAAAAATGCACACAAACGCATACAATTACACACAATACACTCTAATATATGTATAACTATTCTTGCATTAAACAAGAAATTAAAGTAAATAACTCCTAAGTTCACGAATTATCGAAATCAGAGGGATTACCTTTTGAATTTGAAAAGTCAATTTGTATTTATTTTCCGGTTATTAGCAGCGGCGATAAGCGTGCATCAGTTAATTGATTTGGGGTGTGGGAAGAAAGAAAAAAGCTGAAGTGGGGTGAAGAAAGTGTGCAGACGGTTTAGAGGGATAGGGTGTGTCTTTTTTAGCAAAAATATGTGGGTATTGGAATAAAAACCACCAATATCTTGGGTTTTATTAATTTCCAGCTTTTTAGAAATCATTCCCCAATTTTAATTCCAATATCCTTTTAGCAAACATTAAATATCAGATTTATTCCAATAGATGATTCTGAATCATTCTTAAAAACGCCCCCTTAAAAAAATGAATATAAAGAGGTATAAGCTTATTTATATATTATTGTACTATTTACTATCTAGAAATAATAAATTATATTACATAAGTCTCATTATTGTTAGCCACCTTTCCCACTGATACAAGTTACTTTTTTAATTAACAAATAATTATCATTATATCTATTACTTTATCATATTTTTTCTTTTATTTTATTATATTATATTATATTTTGTACTTTATTATCTTCTCTCTTACTTTGTTATCTATTCTCACTCATCTCCTCTATCTTAGTTTATCATCTACCTTTTTCTCATACTTTATCATTTTTTACTCTCTTAATTCCAGTGGCAAATAGAAAGTGACCAACGTTCGTGGAGCCCGCAAGAGCCCGCCTCGCCGTCTCTCAACCGTGGGGACGGAAAACGACCCTATTGGGTCTCAAACGGGCTTTTACGCCCCGAAACCGGACTCCAATGGGCTTCGCCAATTACCTACGCTGTTGGCGATGCCACGAGCTTTGCGTGGATATGCTGTGGATCCCGCAACTCCACCCGAGTCAAAAGTTACGCACGTTGCAGGTCACGCGCCGCGTCGCGCCTGAAACCGTGACGTGCTACAAGGAAATAAACCATGCAATAATTTACGAGTGCGATCATACCAGCACTAATGCACCGGATCCCATCGAACTCCGGAGTTAAGCGTGATTAGACGAGAGTAGTACTAGGATGGGTGACCCCCGGGAAGTCCTCGTACTACACCCCCTTTTTCGATTCTGGCCGCACTCCTTTTTCGATTCTTTCCGCTTCTTTTCTATTGTCCTTTCTCTCGTGTTCCTCTTTTTGCGTGCATCGAGGATAGAATATAATTCCAAGCTCCTCGCGATTGTCCTCGCTCGTGGGAGCCCGCCTCGCCGCCTCGCAATCGCTGGGATGGAAAACGGCCCTATTGGGCCTCAAACGGGCTTTTTACGGCCCGAAATCGGACTCCAATGGGCTTCGCTGCGGGGGGTATGCCGCGGGTCCCGCAACTCCCACCCGAAGTCAAAAGTTACGCACGTTGCAAGTCACGCGCCACGTCCGCGCCGGAAACCGCGACATGCTATAAGGGAATAAACCATGCAATAATTTACGGGTTTGATCATACTAGCACTAATGCACCGGATCCCATCAAAACTCGGGTTAAGCGTGCCTCGAGTGAGAGTAGTACTAGGATAGGTGACCCCCTGGGAAGTCCTCGTGTTGCACCCCTTTTTCGATTCGGCTGCACTCCTTTTTTGATTTGTTCCGCTTCTTTTCTATTGTCCTTTCTCTCATGTTCCTCTTTTTGCGTGCATTGAGGATAGAATAGAATTCCAAGCTCCTAGCGATCGTTCGTGGGGCCCACAAGAGCCCGCCTTCGCCGTCTCGCAACCGAGGGGATGGAAAACGATCCTATTGGGCCTCAAACGGCCTTTTTACGGCCCGAAATCGTAGTCTAATTGGTTGGGATTTTGTATACTCGGAAGCAAATTTTATGTTTGTATACAATGTGTTTTGTCCTTACCACTATTTTATTCTTCTATCTAATAAATATATATATTTGCACATGTAATCCTTTATCTTGTATAAAGGTTAGATTTGTGTAGTGTGCGGTGGTATCATACCTAAGACTACACATGGATCACAAAATTGGGGACAAGATATAAAAAAGTTATCACAACCGAGGATAAATCGTCTGGTTTAAGTTGCATTTTAGATAAGAAGGGGCTTGTCTTGTGCCGCTTGTCTTTACTGGGTACACTTAAGGTGGTGTATTGATGGATCACAAAGTGAGATGTGTTTTCCCGACCGACCTTAGTGGAAAACCAAGATCTCGGTGACTTAGCGGTCTTAAGCTTGGTAAGACTTCACTGAGTGCGATTGCCGCTATCTATCACTTTGATCCTACTACTGGTAGTGCGGAACGTCATCGCGGACCGGGATTTTACGTATCTCTGGGTGTTAGTAGTTATTTGTAGCTCAGCCATTTATGCCGGTTTCTGTATCTTGCAACCGTATCCTAGTAAAAGGGTTGATAATATCCCCCCGAGGAACTCGTAAGGATTAGGCACACTAAATCCGGCTTGATTAAGGTTCGGTGTGTTAATAAGGTCGATTGGTACTACTCGGAATTTAATAAGACGTTGATTAATTTAAGTCGTCGCGTTGTGCTTAATTAATTAACGGATATTTCTATCTTAAATACGTTTTTTGAGATCAATTAAGTCTAAAATACAAGCCCGAACTCAACATTTGGGAATAAAGGGGTAAGTCGAAGATTAGATTCTCTAGTGGAATGAATTTATGTTTGTGAATTAATAATACTCGTGGAATGAGTATGAAAAAATTAATTCACTTGAGACCTGCGTTATTTCTTGTATTAGGTTAGGTCCCCGTGCTCCGGCCCGACAAATGCCCGCTTGTATTTGACAATTTTCTCACGCTCATGTCACTCCCAGGCTACTTTATTACCCGGAATTGTTCGGTTCTTTAACGGCATCAAACCAAAGACTAATGCACGGATATGGAAGTTAAGCGGCTTGGGAAATAATAGGGCACCCCGTGGAAGTACTCATGTTGGGCCCCTTTTTAATACTATTTGGGCCCAATATATTTTCAATTGTCATTATGCTCATGGGGCCTTAAGGCCCAATACTATTTAAGCCCATTAAGACCTGAACACTATTTGAACCCTTCTCTATAAATAGAAGGCTAATGGGCTTCACATTTTCATACCAAGTTTCCGAAATTCCGAGCAAAGTTTCGCGGTTGAATGAAAAAAGAGGCTTGTATTCTTAGGTTTGGTGCGGCAGTGTTTTTTTCAGTGGCAAGTGTGGACCAGCCGGGGGTTGACTCCTTATTTTTTCATTAAAAAATATTTTTTTTAAAAAAAAAATATATAAAAAAAAAAAAAAAAAAAAAAAGTATAATTTATTTTTTTAGTATGAGGTATTTGGCAGTTGTATATTGTTTCACGGTGCCGCGGATCGAAGACGGGATCTTTTTTGTCCCCAACTCCACCAAACCAAAATATACAATATCACACAAAAATAGCGGTTGATGTTAGTTTTCAAGTGGGCATTCCGCTTGCGATGAAAAAGTGCTATGCCCAAAGACTAATGCACCGGATCCCATCGAACTCCGGTTAAGCGTGCTGGGCGAGAGTAGTACTAGACGGGTGACCCCCGGGAAGTCCTCGTGTTGCACCCCTTTTTTCGGTTCGCCCGCACTCCTTTTGCAATTCCCCCGCTTCTTTTTTTTTGCCTTTCTCTCGTGTTCCTCTTTTGCGTGCATCAGATAGAATTGAATTCCGAGCTCGCGATCGCCCGCTCGTGGGCCCGCAAGAGCCCGACTTCGCCGTCTTGCAACCGCTGGGACGCAAACGGCCCTATTCGGGGCCACAACGGGCCCTTTGCTCGGGCCGAAATCGGACTCCAATGGGCTTTACGCTTATTGCCCACGCCGTTGGCGGTGCCACGAAGCCTCGCGTGGATATGCCGCGGGTCCCGTGAACTCCACCCGGAAGCCAAAAGTTACGCACGCTGCATGTCACGCGCCGGAAACCGCGACGTGCTACAAGGGGAATAAACCATGCAACTAATTACGGGTGCGATCATACCAAGACTAATGCACCGGATCCCATCGAACTCCGAAGTTAAGCGTGCTTGGGCGAGAGTAGTACTGGGACGGGTGACCCCCCCCGGGAAGTCCTCGTGTCGCACCCCCTTTTTGATTCGGCCGCACTCCTTTTGCAATTCGCTCCGCTTCTTTTTTTATTGCCCTTTCTCTCGTGTTCCTCTTTTTGCGTGCATCGAGGATAGAATTGAATTCCGAGCTCCTCGCGTCGTCCTCGTTCGTGGGCCCGCAAGAGCCCGACTTCGCCGTCTTGCAACCGTGGGGACGCAAAACGGCCCTATTGGGCCACAAACGGGCCTTTTGCGGGCCGAAATCGGATCCAATGGGCTTTGCCTATTGCCCACGCCGTCGGCGGTGCCACGAAGCCATGCGTGGATATGCCGCGGGTCCCGTGAACTCCACCCGAGTCAAAAGTTACGCACGCTGCATGTCACGCGCCGGAAACCGCGACGTGCTACAAGGGGAATAAACCATGCAACTAATTACGGGTGCGATCATACCAAGACTAATGCACCGGATCCCATCGAACTCCGGGTTAGCGTGCTTGGGCGAGAGTAGTACTAGGGACGGGTGACCCCCTCGGGAAGTCCTCGTGTTGCACCCCTTTTTTCGGCACTCCCCCCCTTTTGCAATTCGCTCCGCTTCTTTTTTTATTGCCCTTTCTCTCGTGTTCCTCTTTTTGCGTGCATCGAGATAGAATTGAATTCCGAGCCCTCGCGTCGTCCTCGTTCGTGGGCCCGCAAGAGCCCGACTTCGCCGTCTTGCAACCGCTGGGACGCAAAACGGCCCTATTTGGGCCACAAACGGGCCTTTTGCGGGCCGAAATCGGACTCCAATGGGCTTCGCCTATTGCCCCACGCCGTCGGCGGTGCCACGAGGCCGCGGGGATATGCCGTGGGTCCCGTAACTCCACCCGAGTCAAAAGTTACGCACGTTGCATGTCACGCGCCGAAACCGCGACGTGCTACAAGCGGAATAAACCATGCAACTAATTACGGGTGCGATCATACCAAGCACTAATGCACCGGATCCCATCGAACTCCGGGTTAAGCGTGCTTCGGGCGAGAGTAGTACTGGGACGGGTGACCCCCCCCGGGAAGTCCTCGTGTTGCACCCTTTTTCGATTCGGCCGCACTCCTTTTGCAATTCGCTCCGCTTCTTTTTTTATTGCCCTTTCTCTCGTGTTCCTCTTTTTTGCGTGCATCGAGGATAGAATTGAATTCCGAGCTCCTCGCGATCGCCCTCGTTCGCGGGGCCCGCAAGAGCCCGACTTCGCCGTCTTGCAACCGCTGGGACGCAAACGGCCCTATTGGGCCACAAACGGGCCTTTTGCGGGCCGAAATCGGACTCCAACGGGCTTGCGCCTATTGCCCACGCCGTCGGCGGTGCCACGAAGCCTGCGTGGATATGCCGCGGGTCCCGTGAACTCCACCCGAAGTCAAAAGTTACGCACGCTGCATGTCACGCGCCGGAAACCGCGACGTGCTACAAGCGGAATAAACCATGCAACTAATTACGGGTGCGATCATACCAAAGACTAATGCACCGGATCCCATCGAACTCCGGGTTAAGCGTGCTTGGGCGAGAGTAGTACTGGGACGGGTGACCCCCCCGGGAAGTCCTCGTGTTCCGCACCCCTTTTTTCGATTCGGCCGCACTCCTTTTGCAATTCGCTCCGCTTCTTTTTTATTGCCCTTTCTCTCGTGTTCCTCTTTTTGCGTGCGTGCATCAGATAGAATTGAATTCCGAGCTCCTCGCGTCGCCTCGTTCGTGGGGCCCGCAAGAGCCCGACTTCGCCGTCTTGCAACCGTGGGGACGCAAAAGGCCCTATTGGGGCCACAAACGGGCCTTTATGGCCGGCCGAAATCGGACTCCAATGGGCTTTGCCTATTGCCCACGCCGTCGGGCGGTGCCACGAAGCTTCGCGTGGATATGCCGTGGGTCCCGTGAACTCCACCCGAGCCAAAAGTTACGCACGTTGCATGTCACGCGCCGGAAACCGCGACGTGCTACAAGGGAATAAACCATGCAACTAATTACGGGTGCGATCATACCAAGCACTAATGCACCGGATCCCATCGAACTCCGGGTTAAGCGTGCTTGGGCGAGAGTAGTACTGGGACGGGTGACCCCCTCGGGAAGTCCTCGTGTTGCACCCCCTTTTTCGGCCGCACTCCTTTTGCAATTCGCTCCGCTTCTTTTTTATTGCCCTTTCTCTCGTGTTCCTCTTTTTGCGCGCGCATCGAGATAGAATTGAATTCCGAGCTCCTCGCGTCGTCCTCGCTCGTGGGGCCCGCAAGAGCCCGACTTCGCCGTCTTGCAACCGCTGGGACGCAAAACGGCCCTATTGGGCCACAAACGGGCCTTTTGCGGGCCGAAATCGGACTCCAATGGGCTTCGCCTATTGCCCACGCCGCGGGCGGTGCCACGAGCCTCGCGTGGATATGCCGTGGGTCCCGTGAACTCCACCCGAGTCAAAAGTTACGCACGCTGCATGTCACGCGCCGGAAACCGCGACGTGCTACAAGGGAATAAACCATGCAACTAATTACGGGTGCGATCATACCAAAGCACTAATGCACCGGATCCCATCGAACTCCGGGTTAAGCGTGCTTGGGCGAGAGTAGTACTGGGACGGGTGACCCCCCTCGGGAAGTCCTCGTGTTGCACCCCCTTTTTCGATTCGGCCGCACTCCTTTTGCAATTCGCTCCGCTTCTTTTTTTATTGCCCTTTCTCTCGTGTTCCTCTTTTTTGCGTGCATCGAGATAGAATTGAATTCCGAGCTCCTCGCGACCGTCCTCGTTCGCGGGGCCCGCAAGAGCCCGACTTCGCCGTCTTGCAACCGCTGGGACGCAAACGGCCCTATTGGGCCACAAACGGGCCTTTTGCGGGCCGAAATCGGACTCCAATGGGCTTCGCCTATTGCCCACGCCGCGGGCGGTGCCACGAGCCGCGCGGATATGCCGCGGGTCCCGTGAACTCCACCCGAAGTCAAAAGTTACGCACGCTGCATGTCACGCGCCGGAAACCGCGACGTGCTACAAGCGGAATAAACCATGCAACTAATTACGGGTGCGATCATACCAAAGCACTAATGCACCGGATCCCATCGAACTCCGGGTTAAGCGTGCTTGGGCGAGAGTAGTACTAGGGACGGGTGACCCCCCCCGGGAAGTCCTCGTGTTGCACCCCTTTTTTCGATTCGGCCGCACTCCTTTTGCAATTCGCTCCGCTTCTTTTTTATTGCCCTTTCTCTCGTGTTCCTCTTTTTTGCGTGCATCAGATAGAATTGAATTCCGAGCTCCTCGCGTCGTCCTCGTTCGTGGGGCCCGCAAGAGCCCGACTTCGCCGTCTTGCAACCGCTGGGACGCAAAACGGCCCTATTGGGCCACAAACGGGCCTTTTACGGGCCGAAATCGGACTCCAATGGGCTTCGCCTATTGCCCACGCCGCCGGGCGGTGCCACGAAGCTTCGCGTGGATATGCCGCGGGTCCCGTGAACTCCACCCGAGTCAAAAGTTACGCACGCTGCATGTCACGCGCCGGAAACCGCGACGTGCTACAAGCGGAATAAACCATGCAACTAATTACGGGTGCGATCATACCAAAGCACTAATGCACCGGATCCCATCGAACTCCGGGTTAAGCGTGCTTGGGCGAGAGTAGTACTAGGGACGGGTGACCCCCCCGCGGGAAGTCCTCGTGTCGCACCCCTTTTTTCGATTCTACGCCGCACTCCTTTTGCAATTCGCTCCGCTTCTTTTTTTATTGCCCTTTCTCTCGTGTTCCTCTTTTTGCGTGCATCAGATAGAATTGAATTCCGAGCTCCTCGCGTCGTCCTCGCTCGTGGGGCCCGCAAGAGCCCGACTTCGCCGTCTTGCAACCGCTGGGACGCAAAACGGCCCTATTGGGCCACAAACGGGCCTTTTACGGGCCGAAATCGGACTCCAATGGGCTTCGCCTATTGCCCACGCCGTCGGCGGTGCCACGAAGCCTTCGCGTGGATATGCCGCGGGTCCCGTGAACTCCACCCGAGTCAAAAGTTACGCACGCTGCATGTCACGCGCCGGAAACCGCGACGTGCTACAAGCGGAATAAACCATGCAACTAATTACGGGTGCGATCATACCAAAGCACTAATGCACCGGATCCCATCGAACTCCGGGTTAAGCGTGCTTGGGCGAGAGTAGTACTAGGGACGGGCGACCCCCCCGGGAAGTCCTCGTGTTGCACCCCTTTTTTTCGATTCGGCCGCACTCCTTTTGCAATTCGCTCCGCTTCTTTTTTTATTGCCCTTTCTCTCGTGTTCCTCTTTTTGCGTGCATCAGATAGAATTGAATTCCGAGCTCCTCGCGATCGTCCTCGTTCGGGGGCCCGCAAGAGCCCGACTTCGCCGTCTTGCAACCGCTGGGACGCAAAACGGCCCTATTGGGCCACAAACGGGCCTTTTGCGGGCCGAAATCGGACTCCAATGGGCTTCGCCGATTGCCCACGCCGCGGGCGGTGCCACGAAGCCTCGCGTGGATATGCCGCGGGTCCCGTGAACTCCACCCGAAGTCAAAAGTTACGCACGTTGCATGTCACGCGCCGGAAACCGCGACGTGCTACAAGGGAATAAACCATGCAACTAATTACGGGTGCGATCATACCAAAGCACTAATGCACCGGATCCCATCGAACTCCGGGTTAAGCGTGCTTCGGGCGAGAGTAGTACTGGGACGGGTGACCCCCCCGGGAAGTCCTCGTGTCGCACCCCTTTTTCGATTCGGCCGCACTCCTTTTGCAATTCGCTCCGCTTCTTTTTTTTGCCCTTTCTCTCGTGTTCCTCTTTTTGCGTGCATCAGATAGAATTGAATTCCGAGCTCCTCGCGTCGTCCTCGCTTCGTGGGCCCGCAAGAGCCCGACTTCGCCGTCTTGCAACCGCTGGGACGCAAAACGGCCCTATTTGGGCCACAAACGGGCCTTTTACGGGCCGAAATCGGACTCCAATGGGCTTCGCCTATTGCCCACGCCGCCGGCGGTGCCACGAGCTCGCGTGGATATGCCGCGGGTCCCGTGAACTCCACCCGAGTCAAAAGTTACGCACGCTGCATGTCACGCGCCGGAAACCGCGACGTGCTACAAGCGGAATAAACCATGCAACTAATTACGGGTGCGATCATACCAAAGCACTAATGCACCGGATCCCATCGAACTCCGGGTTAAGCGTGCTTGGGCGAGAGTAGTACTGGGGACGGGTGACCCCCCCCGGGAAGTCCTCGTGTTGCACCCCTTTTTTTCGATTCGGCCGCACTCCTTTTGCAATTCGCTCCGCTTCTTTTTTATTGCCCTTTCTCTCGTGTTCCTCTTTTTGCGTGCATCAGATAGAATTGAATTCCGAGCTCCTCGCGTCGTCCTCGTTCGGGGCCCGCAAGAGCCCGACTTCGCCGTCTTGCAACCGCTGGGACGCAAAACGGCCCTATTGGGCCACAAACGGGCCTTTTACGGGCCGAAATCGGACTCCAACGGGCTTCGCCTATTGCCCACGCTGCCGGCGGTGCCACGAAGCTTCGCGTGGATATGCCGTGGGTCCCGTGAACTCCACCCGAAGTCAAAAGTTACGCACGCTGCATGTCACGCGCCGGAAACCGCGACGTGCTACAAGCGGAATAAACCATGCAACTAATTACGGGTGCGATCATACCAGCACTAATGCACCGGATCCCATCGAACTCCGGTTAAGCGTGCTTGGGCGAGAGTAGTACTAGGGACGGGTGACCCCCCCCGGAAGTCCTCGTGCCGCACCCCTTTTTTTTCGATTCGGCCGCACTCCTTTTGCAATTCGCTCCGCTTCTTTTTTATTGCCCTTTCTCTCGTGTTCCTCTTTTTTTGCGTGCATCAGATAGAATTGAATTCCGAGCTCCTCGCGTCGTCCTCGCTCGTTGGGCCCGCAAGAGCCCGACTTCGCCGTCTTGCAACCGCTGGGACGCAAACGGCCCTATTGGGCCACAAACGGGCCTTTTGCGGGCCGAAATCGGACTCCAATGGGCTTCGCCTATTGCCCACGCCGCTGGCGGTGCCACGAAGCTTCGGGCGGATATGCCGCGGGTCCCGTGAACTCCACCCGAGCCAAAAGTTACGCACGTTGCATGTCACGCGCCGGAAACCGCGACGTGCTACAAGCGGAATAAACCATGCAACTAATTACGGGTGCGATCATACCAAGCACTAATGCACCGGATCCCATCGAACTCCGGGTTAAGCGTGCTTGGGCGAGAGTAGTACTGGGGACGGGTGACCCCCCCCGGGAAGTCCTCGTGTTGCACCCCTTTTTTTCGATTCGGCCGCACTCCTTTTGCAATTCGCTCCGCTTCTTTTTTTTATTGCCCTTTCTCTCGTGTTCCTCTTTTTGCGTGCATCAGATAGAATTGAATTCCGAGCTCCTCGCGTCGTCCTCGTTCGTGGGCCCGCAAGAGCCCGACTTCGCCGTCTTGCAACCGCTGGGACGCAAAACGGCCCTATTGGGCCACAAACGGGCCTTTTTCGGGCCGAAATCGGACTCCAATGGGCTTCGCCTATTGCCCACGCCGCTGGCGGTGCCACGAGCCTCGCGTGGATATGCCGTGGGTCCCGTGAACTCCACCCGAAGTCAAAAGTTACGCACGTTGCGTGTCACGCGCCGGAAACCGCGACGTGCTACAAGCGGAATAAACCATGCAACTAATTACGGGTGCGATCATACCAAAGCACTAATGCACCGGATCCCATCGAACTCCGGGTTAAGCGTGCTTGGGCGAGAGTAGTACTGGGACGGGTGACCCCCCCCGGGAAGTCCTCGTGTTGCACCCCTTTTTCGATTCGGCCGCACTCCTTTTGCAATTCGCTCCGCTTCTTTTTTTTGCCCTTTCTCTCGTGTTCCTCTTTTTGCGTGCATCAGATAGAATTGAATTCCGAGCTCCTCGCGTCGTCCTCGTTCGTGGGCCCGCAAGAGCCCGACTTCGCCGTCTTGCAACCGCTGGGACGCAAAACGGCCCTATTGGGCCACAAACGGGCCTTTTACGGGCCGAAATCGGACTCCAATGGGCTTCGCCGATTGCCCACGCCGCTGGGCGGTGCCACGAGCCTCGCGTGGATATGCCGTGGGTCCCGTGAACTCCACCCGAAGTCAAAAGTTACGCACGCTGCATGTCACGCGCCGGAACCGCGACGTGCTACAAGCGGAATAAACCATGCAACTAATTACGGGTGCGATCATACCAAAGACTAATGCACCGGATCCCATCGAACTCCGGGTTAAGCGTGCTTGGGCGAGAGTAGTACTGGGACGGGTGACCCCCGCGGGAAGTCCTCGTGTTGCACCCCTTTTTTCGATTCGGCCGCACTCCTTTTGCAATTCGCTCCGCTCCTTTTTTTTATTGCCCTTTCTCTCGTGTTCCTCTTTTTTGCGTGCATCAGATAGAATTGAATTCCGAGCTCCTCGCGTCGTCCTCGTGGGGCCCGCAAGAGCCCGACTTCGCCGTCTTGCAACCGCTGGGACGCAAAACGGCCCTATTGGGCCACAAACGGGCCTTTTACGGGCCGAAATCGGACTCCAATGGGCTTCGCCGATTGCCCACGCCGCTTGGCGGTGCCACGAAGCCTCGCGTGGATATGCCGTGGGTCCCGTGAACTCCACCCGAGCCAAAAGTTACGCACGTTGCATGTCACGCGCCGGAAACCGCGACGTGCTACAAGCGGAATAAACCATGCAACTAATTACGGGTGCGATCATACCAAAGACTAATGCACCGGATCCCATCGAACTCCGGGTTAAGCGTGCTTGGGCGAGAGTAGTACTGGGACGGGGTGACCCCCCCCCGGGAAGTCCTCGTGTTGCACCCCTTTTTTCGATTCGGCCGCACTCCTTTTGCAATTGCTCCGCTTCTTTTTTATTGCCCTTTCTCTCGTGTTCCTCTTTTTGCGTGCATCAGATAGAATTGAATTCCGAGCTCCTCGCGTCGCCTCGCTCGTGGGGCCCGCAAGAGCCCGACTTCGCCGTCTTGCAACCGCTGGGACGCAAAACGGCCCTATTGGGCCACAAACGGGCCTTTTACGGGCCGAAATCGGACTCCAACGGGCTTCGCCTATTGCCCACGCCGCTGCGGCGGTGCCACGAAGCCTTCGCGTGGATATGCCGTGGGTCCCGTGAACTCCACCCGAGCCAAAAGTTACGCACGCTGCATGTCACGCGCCGGAAACCGCGACGTGCTACAAGCGGAATAAACCATGCAACTAATTACGGGTGCGATCATACCAAAGACTAACGCACCGGATCCCATCGAACTCCGGGTTAAGCGTGCTTGGGCGAGAGTAGTACTGGGACGGGTGACCCCCCCCGGGAAGTCCTCGTGTTGCACCCCTTTTTTTTCGATTCTGGCCGCACTCCTTTTGCAATTCGCTCCGCTTCTTTTTTATTGCCCTTTCTCTCGTGTTCCTCTTTTTGCGTGCATCAGATAGAATTGAATTCCGAGCTCCTCGCGTCGTCCTCGTTCGTGGGGCCCGCAAGAGCCCGACTTCGCCGTCTTGCAACCGCTGGGACGCAAACGGCCCTATTTGGGCCACAAACGGGCCTTTTACGGGCCGAAATCGGACTCCAATGGGCTTCGCCTATTGCCCACGCCGCCGGGCGGTGCCACGAGCTCCGCGTGGATATGCCGCGTGGGTCCCGTAACTCCACCCGAAGTCAAAAGTTACGCACGTTGCATGTCACGCGCCGAAACCGCGACGTGCTACAAGCGGAATAAACCATGCAACTAATTACGGGTGCGATCATACCAAAGACTAATGCACCGGATCCCATCGAACTCCGGGTTAAGCGTGCTTGGGCGAGAGTAGTACTAGGGACGGGTGACCCCCCCGGGAAGTCCTCGTGTCGCACCCCCTTTTTTCGATTCTGCCGCACTCCTTTTGCAATTCGCTCCGCTCCTTTTTTTATTGCCCTTTCTCTCGTGTTCCTCTTTTTGCGTGCATCAGATAGAATTGAATCCGAGCTCCTCGCGTCGCCCTCGTTCGTGGGCCCGCAAGAGCCCGACTTCGCCGTCTTGCAACCGCTGGGACGCAAAACGGCCCTATTTGGGCCACAAACGGGCCTTTTACGGGCCGAAATCGGACTCCAATGGGCTTCGCCTATTGCCCACGCCGCCGGCGGTGCCACGAAGCCTCGCGCGGATATGCCGTGGGTCCCGTGAACTCCACCCGAAGTCAAAAGTTACGCACGTTGCATGTCACGCGCCGGAAACCGCGACGTGCTACAAGGGAATAAACCATGCAACTAATTACGGGTGCGATCATACCAAAGACTAATGCACCGGATCCCATCGAACTCCGGGTTAAGCGTGCTTGGGCGAGAGTAGTACTAGGGACGGGTGACCCCCCCCGGGAAGTCCTCGTGTTGCACCCCTTTTTTCGATTCGGCCGCACTCCTTTTGCAATTCGCTCCGCTTCTTTTTTTATTGCCCTTTCTCTCGTGTTCCTCTTTTTTGCGTGCATCAGATAGAATTGAATTCCGAGCTCCTCGCGTCGTCCTCGTTCGTGGGGCCCGCAAGAGCCCGACTTCGCCGTCTTGCAACCGCTGGGACGCAAAACGGCCCTATTGGGCCACAAACGGGCCTTTTACGGGCCGAAATCGGACTCCAACGGGCTTCGCCTATTGCCCACGCCGCTCGGGCGGTGCCACGAGCTCGCGCGGATATGCGCGTGGGTCCCGTGAACTCCACCCGAGCCAAAAGTTACGCACGCTGCATGTCACGCGCCGGAAACCGCGACGTGCTACAAGCGGAATAAACCATGCAACTAATTACGGGTGCGATCATACCAAAGCACTAATGCACCGGATCCCATCGAACTCCGGGTTAAGCGTGCTTGGGCGAGAGTAGTACTAGGGACGGGTGACCCCCCCCGGGAAGTCCTCGTGTTGCACCCCTTTTTCGATTCGGCCGCACTCCTTTTGCAATTCGCTCCGCTTCTTTTTTATTGCCCTTTCTCTCGTGTTCCTCTTTTTGCGTGCATCAGATAGAATTGAATTCCGAGCTCCTCGCGTCGCCTCGTTCGTGGGCCCGCAAGAGCCCGACTTCGCCGTCTTGCAACCGCTGGGACGCAAAACGGCCCTATTGGGCCACAAACGGGCCTTTTACGGGCCGAAATCGGACTCCAATGGGCTTCGCCTATTGCCCACGCCGCTGGCGGTGCCACGAAGCCGCGCTGGATATGCCGCGGGTCCCGTGAACTCCACCCGAGTCAAAAGTTACGCACGTTGCATGTCACGCGCCGGAAACCGCGACGTGCTACAAGGGAATAAACCATGCAACTAATTACGGGTGCGATCATACCAAAGCACTAACGCACCGGATCCCATCGAACTCCGGGTTAAGCGTGCTTGGGCGAGAGTAGTACTAGGGACGGGTGACCCCCCCCGGGAAGTCCTCGTGTTGCACCCCTTTTTTTCGATTCGGCCGCACTCCTTTTGCAATTCGCTCCGCTTCTTTTTTATTGCCCTTTCTCTCGTGTTCCTCTTTTTGCGTGCATCAGATAGAATTGAATTCCGAGCTCCTCGCGTCGTCCTCGTTCGGGGCCCGCAAGAGCCCGACTTCGCCGTCTTGCAACCGCTGGGACGCAAACGGCCCTATTGGGCCACAAACGGGCCTTTTACGGGCCGAAATCGGACTCCAATGGGCTTCGCCGATTGCCCACGCCGTCGGCGGTGCCACGAAGCCTCGCGGGATATGCCGCGGGTCCCGTGAACTCCACCCGAGCCAAAAGTTACGCACGCTGCATGTCACGCGCCGGAACCGCGACGTGCTACAAGCGGAATAAACCATGCAACTAATTACGGGTGCGATCATACCAAAGACTAATGCACCGGATCCCATCGAACTCCGGGTTAAGCGTGCTTGGGCGAGAGTAGTACTGGGGACGGGTGACCCCCCCCCGGGAAGTCCTCGTGCTGCACCCCTTTTTTCGATTCGGCCGCACTCCTTTTGCAATTCGCTCCGCTTCTTTTTTTATTGCCCTTTCTCTCGTGTTCCTCTTTTTGCGTGCATCAGATAGAATTGAATTCCGAGCTCCTCGCGTCGTCCTCGTCGTGGGGCCCGCAAGAGCCCGACTTCGCCGTCTTGCAACCGCTGGGACGCAAACGGCCCTATTTGGGCCACAAACGGGCCTTTTACGGGCCGAAATCGGACTCCAATGGGCTTCGCCTATTGCCCACGCCGCGGGCGGTGCCACGAAGCTCGCGCGGATATGCCGCGGGTCCCGTGAACTCCACCCGAAGTCAAAAGTTACGCACGTTGCATGTCACGCGCCGGAAACCGCGACGTGCTACAAGCGGAATAAACCATGCAACTAATTACGGGTGCGATCATACCAAAGCACTAATGCACCGGATCCCATCGAACTCCGGGTTAAGCGTGCTTGGGCGAGAGTAGTACTGGGGACGGGTGACCCCCTCGGGAAGTCCTCGTGTTGCACCCTTTTTTTTCGATTCGGCCGCACTCCTTTTGCAATTCGCTCCGCTTCTTTTTTTATTGCCCTTTCTCTCGTGTTCCTCTTTTTGCGTGCATCAGATAGAATTGAATTCCGAGCTCCTCGCGTCGCCCTCGTTCGTGGGGCCCGCAAGAGCCCGACTTCGCCGTCTTGCAACCGCTGGGACGCAAACGGCCCTATTGGGGCCACAAACGGGCCTTTTACGGGCCGAAATCGGACTCCAATGGGCTTCGCCGATTGCCCACGCCGCTGCGGGTGCCACGAGCTTCGCGCGGATATGCCGCGGGGTCCCGTAACTCCACCCGAAGTCAAAAGTTACGCACGTTGCATGTCACGCGCCGGAACCGCGACGTGCTACAAGGGAATAAACCATGCAACTAATTACGGGTGCGATCATACCAAAGCACTAATGCACCGGATCCCATCGAACTCCGGGTTAAGCGTGCTTGGGCGAGAGTAGTACTAGGGACGGGTGACCCCCCCCGGGAAGTCCTCGTGTTGCACCCCTTTTTTTCCGATTCGGCCGCACTCCTTTTGCAATTCGCTCCGCTCCTTTTTTTATTGCCCTTTCTCTCGTGTTCCTCTTTTTGCGTGCATCAGATAGAATTGAATTCCGAGCTCCTCGCGTCGTCCTCGCTCGTGGGGCCCGCAAGAGCCCGACTTCGCCGTCTTGCAACCGCTGGGACGCAAAACGGCCCTATTGGGCCACAAACGGGCCTTTTACGGGCCGAAATCGGACTCCAATGGGCTTCGCCTATTGCCCACGCCGTCGGGGCGGTGCCACGAAGCCTTCGCGTGGATATGCCGCGGGTCCCGTGAACTCCACCCGAAGTCAAAAGTTACGCACGTTGCATGTCACGCGCCGGAACCGCGACGTGCTACAAGCGGAATAAACCATGCAACTAATTACGGGTGCGATCATACCAAAGCACTAATGCACCGGATCCCATCGAACTCCGGGTTAAGCGTGCTTGGGCGAGAGTAGTACTAGGGACGGGTGACCCCCCCCCGGGAAGTCCTCGTGTTGCACCCCTTTTTTTTCGATTCTGCCGCACTCCTTTTGCAATTCGCTCCGCTCCTTTTTTTATTGCCCTTTCTCTCGTGTTCCTCTTTTTGCGTGCATCAGATAGAATTGAATTCCGAGCTCCTCGCGTCGCCTCGTTCGTGGGCCCGCAAGAGCCCGACTTCGCCGTCTTGCAACCGCTGGGACGCAAACGGCCCTATTGGGCCACAAACGGGCCTTTTACGGGCCGAAATCGGACTCCAATGGGCTTCGCCTATTGCCCACGCCGCGGGCGGTGCCACGAAGCCTCGCGTGGATATGCCGTGGGTCCCGTGAACTCCACCCGAGTCAAAAGTTACGCACGTTGCATGTCACGCGCCGGAAACCGCGACGTGCTACAAGCGGAATAAACCATGCAACTAATTACGGGTGCGATCATACCAAAGCACTAATGCACCGGATCCCATCGAACTCCGGGTTAAGCGTGCTTGGGCGAGAGTAGTACTAGGACGGGTGACCCCCCCTGGGAAGTCCTCGTGTTGCACCCCTTTTTCGATTCGGCTGCACTCCTTTTGCAATTCGTTCCGCTTCTTTTTTACTGCCCTTTCTCTCGTGTTCCTCTTTTTGCGTGCATCAGGATAGAATTGAATTCCGAGCTCCTCACGATCGTCCTCGTTCATGGGGCCCGCAAGAGCCCGACTTCGCCGTCTTGCAACCGTGGGGACGCAAAACGGCCCTATTGGGCCACAAACGGGCCTTTTACTGGCCGAAATCGGACTCCAATGGGCTTTGCCTATTGCCCACGCCGTCGGCGGTGCCACGAAGCCTGCGCGGATATGCCGCTGGGTCCCGTGAACTCCACCCGGAGTCAAAAGTTACGCACGTTGCATGTCACGCGCCGGAACCGCGACGTGCTACAAGCGGAATAAACCATGCAACTAATTACGGGTGCGATCATACCAAAGCACTAATGCACCGGATCCCATCGAACTCCGGGTTAAGCGTGCTTGGGCGAGAGTAGTACTAGGGACGGGTGACCCCCCCCGGGAAGTCCTCGTGTTGCACCCCTTTTTTCGATTCTGCCGCACTCCTTTTGCAATTCGCTCCGCTTCTTTTTTATTGCCCTTTCTCTCGTGTTCCTCTTTTTGCGTGCATCAGATAGAATTGAATTCCGAGCTCCTCGCGTCGCCTCGCTCGTGGGGCCCGCAAGAGCCCGACTTCGCCGTCTTGCAACCGCTGGGACGCAAAACGGCCCTATTGGGCCACAAACGGGCCTTTTACGGGCCGAAATCGGACTCCAATGGGCTTCGCCTATTGCCCACGCCGCGGGCGGGTGCCACGAAGCCTCGCGTGGATATGCCGTGGGTCCCGTGAACTCCACCCGAAGTCAAAAAGTTACGCACGTTGCATGTCACGCGCCGGAACCGCGACGTGCTACAAGCGGAATAAACCATGCAACTAATTACGGGTGCGATCATACCAAAGACTAATGCACCGGATCCCATCGAACTCCGGGTTAAGCGTGCTTGGGCGAGAGTAGTACTAGGGACGGGTGACCCCCCCCCGGGAAGTCCTCGTGTTGCACCCCTTTTTTTCGATTCGGCCGCACTCCTTTTGCAATTCGCTCCGCTTCTTTTTTTATTGCCCTTTCTCTCGTGTTCCTCTTTTTGCGTGCATCAGATAGAATTGAATTCCGAGCTCCTCGCGTCGTCCTCGTTCGTGGGCCCGCAAGAGCCCGACTTCGCCGTCTTGCAACCGCTGGGACGCAAACGGCCCTATTGGGCCACAAACGGGCCTTTTACGGGCCGAAATCGGACTCCAACGGGCTTCGCCTATTGCCCACGCCGTGCGCGGCGGGTGCCACGAAGCCTCGCGCGGATATGCCGTGGGTCCCGTGAACTCCACCCGAAGTCAAAAGTTACGCACGTTGCATGTCACGCGCCGGAAACCGCGACGTGCTACAAGGGAATAAACCATGCAACTAATTACGGGTGCGATCATACCAAAGACTAATGCACCGGATCCCATCGAACTCCGGGTTAAGCGTGCTTGGGCGAGAGTAGTACTAGGACGGGTGACCCCCCTCCGGGAAGTCCTCGTGTTGCACCCCTTTTTTCGATTCGGCCGCACTCCTTTTGCAATTCGCTCCGCTTCTTTTTTTATTGCCCTTTCTCTCGTGTTCCTCTTTTTGCGTGCATCAGATAGAATTGAATTCCGAGCTCCTCGCGTCGCCTCGTTCGTGGGCCCGCAAGAGCCCGACTTCGCCGTCTTGCAACCGCTGGGACGCAAAACGGCCCTATTGGGCCACAAACGGGCCTTTTACGGGCCGAAATCGGACTCCAATGGGCTTCGCCTATTGCCCACGCCGCTCGGCGGTGCCACGAAGCCTTCGCGTGGATATGCCGCGGGTCCCGTGAACTCCACCCGAAGCCAAAAGTTACGCACGCTGCATGTCACGCGCCGGAAACCGCGACGTGCTACAAGCGGAATAAACCATGCAACTAATTACGGGTGCGATCATACCAAGCACTAACGCACCGGATCCCATCGAACTCCGGGTTAAGCGTGCTTGGGCGAGAGTAGTACTGGGACGGGTGACCCCCTCCTCGGGAAGTCCTCGTGTTGCACCCCTTTTTTTTCGATTCGGCCGCACTCCTTTTGCAATTCGCTCCGCTTCTTTTTTTATTGCCCTTTCTCTCGTGTTCCTCTTTTTGCGTGCATCAGATAGAATTGAATTCCGAGCTCCTCGCGTCGTCCTCGTGGGGCCCCGCAAGAGCCCGACTTCGCCGTCTTGCAACCGCTGGGACGCAAACGGCCCTATTTGGGCCACAAACGGGCCTTTTACGGGCCGAAATCGGACTCCAACGGGCTTCGCCTATTGCCCACGCCGCTGGGCGGTGCCACGAAGCCCATGCGGGATATGCCGTGGGTCCCGTGAACTCCACCCGAAGTCAAAAAGTTACGCACGTTGCATGTCACGCGCCGGAAACCGCGACGTGCTACAAGCGGAATAAACCATGCAACTAATTACGGGTGCGATCATACCAAAGCACTAATGCACCGGATCCCATCGAACTCCGGGTTAAGCGTGCTTGGGCGAGAGTAGTACTAGGGACGGGTGACCCCCCCGGGAAGTCCTCGTGTTGCACCCTTTTTCGATTCGGCCGCACTCCTTTTGCAATTCGCTCCGCTTCTTTTTTTATTGCCCTTTCTCTCGTGTTCCTCTTTTTTGCGTGCATCAGATAGAATTGAATTCCGAGCTCCTCGCGTCGTCCTCGCTCGTGGGCCCGCAAGAGCCCGACTTCGCCGTCTTGCAACCGCTGGGACGCAAAACGGCCCTATTCGGGCCACAAACGGGCCTTTTACGGGCCGAAATCGGACTCCAATGGGCTTCGCCTATTGCCCACGCCGCGGGCGGTGCCACTGAAGCCGCGCGGATATGCCGCGGGTCCCGTGAACTCCACCCGAGCCAAAAGTTACGCACGCTGCATGTCACGCGCCGGAAACCGCGACGTGCTACAAGCGGAATAAACCATGCAACTAATTACGGGTGCGATCATACCAAAGCACTAATGCACCGGATCCCATCGAACTCCGGGTTAAGCGTGCTTGGGCGAGAGTAGTACTGGGGACGGGTGACCCCCCCGGGAAGTCCTCGTGTTGCACCCCCTTTTTCGATTCTGCCGCACTCCTTTTGCAATTGCGTCCGCTTCTTTTTTATTGCCCTTTCTCTCGTGTTCCTCTTTTTGCGTGCATCAGATAGAATTGAATTCCGAGCTCCTCGCGTCGTCCTCGCCGTGGGCCCGCAAGAGCCCGACTTCGCCGTCTTGCAACCGCTGGGACGCAAAACGGCCCTATTTGGGCCACAAACGGGCCTTTTGCGGGCCGAAATCGGACTCCAACGGGCTTCGCCTATTGCCCACGCCGCCGGCGGCGGCCACGAAGCCTTGCGTGGATATGCCGTGGGTCCCGTGAACTCCACCCGAGTCAAAAGTTACGCACGCTGCATGTCACGCGCCGGAACCGCGACGTGCTACAAGGGGAATAAACCATGCAACTAATTACGGGTGCGATCATACCAAAGACTAATGCACCGGATCCCATCGTAACTCCGGGTTAAGCGTGCTTGGGCGAGAGTAGTACTAGGGACGGGTGACCCCCCCGGGAAGTCCTCGTGTTGCACCCCTTTTTTCGATTCGGCCGCACTCCTTTTGCAATTCGCTCCGCTTCTTTTTTTATTGCCCTTTCTCTCGTGTTCCTCTTTTTGCGTGCATCAGATAGAATTGAATTCCGAGCTCCTCGCGATCGCCTCGTTCGTGGGGCCCGCAAGAGCCCGACTTCGCCGTCTTGCAACCGCTGGGACGCAAAACGGCCCTATTGGGCCACAAACGGGCCTTTTACGGGCCGAAATCGGACTCCAACGGGCTTCGCCTATTGCCCACGCCGCGGGCGGTGCCACGAAGCCTCGCGCGGATATGCCGCGGGTCCCGTGAACTCCACCCGGAAGTCAAAAAGTTACGCACGTTGCATGTCACGCGCCGGAAACCGCGACGTGCTACAAGCGGAATAAACCATGCAACTAATTACGGGTGCGATCATACCAAAGCACTAATGCACCGGATCCCATCGAACTCCGGGTTAAGCGTGCTTGGGCGAGAGTAGTACTAGGGACGGGTGACCCCCTCGGGAAGTCCTCGTGTTGCACCCCTTTTTTCGATTCGGCCGCACTCCTTTTGCAATTCGCTCCGCTTCTTTTTTATTGCCCTTTCTCTCGTGTTCCTCTTTTTGCGTGCATCAGATAGAATTGAATTCCGAGCTCCTCGCGTCGTCCTCGCTCGTGGGCCCGCAAGAGCCCGACTTCGCCGTCTTGCAACCGCTGGGACGCAAACGGCCCTATTTGGGCCACAAACGGGCCTTTTACGGGCCGAAATCGGACTCCAATGGGCTTTCGCCGATTGCCCACGCCGCCGGCGGTGCCACGAAGCCTGCGTGGATATGCCGCGGGTCCCGTGAACTCCACCCGAAGTCAAAAAGTTACGCACGCTGCGTGTCACGCGCCGGAAACCGCGACGTGCTACAAGCGGAATAAACCATGCAACTAATTACGGGTGCGATCATACCAAAGCACTAATGCACCGGATCCCATCGAACTCCGGGTTAAGCGTGCTTGGGCGAGAGTAGTACTGGGACGGGTGACCCCCCCCGGGAAGTCCTCGTGTTGCACCCCTTTTTTCGATTCGGCCGCACTCCTTTTGCAATTCGCTCCGCTTCTTTTTTATTGCCCTTTCTCTCGTGTTCCTCTTTTTGCGTGCATCAGATAGAATTGAATTCCGAGCTCCTCGCGTCGTCCTCGCTCGTGGGGCCCGCAAGAGCCCGACTTCGCCGTCTTGCAACCGTGGGGACGCAAACGGCCCTATTTGGGCCACAAACGGGCCTTTTACGGGCCGAAATCGGACTCCAATGGGCTTCGCCTATTGCCCACGCCGCTGGCGGTGCCACGAAGCCTCGCGCGGATATGCCGCGGGTCCCGTGAACTCCACCCGAGTCAAAAGTTACGCACGCTGCATGTCACGCGCCGGAAACCGCGACGTGCTACAAGCGGAATAAACCATGCAACTAATTACGGGTGCGATCATACCAAGACTAATGCACCGGATCCCATCGAACTCCGGGTTAAGCGTGCTTGGGCGAGAGTAGTACTGGGGACGGGGTGACCCCCCCCCGGGAAGTCCTCGTGTTGCACCCCTTTTTTCGATTCGGCCGCACTCCTTTTGCAATTCGCTCCGCTTCTTTTTTATTGCCCTTTCTCTCGTGTTCCTCTTTTTGCGTGCATCAGATAGAATTGAATTCCGAGCTCCTCGCGTCGCCCGTTCTGGGGCCCGCAAGAGCCCGACTTCGCCGTCTTGCAACCGTGGGGACGCAAAACGGCCCTATTGGGCCACAAACGGGCCTTTTACTGGCCGAAATCGGACTCCAATGGGCTTTGCCTATTGCCCACGCCGCGCGCGGTGCCACGAGCCTTCGCGCGGGATATGCCGCGGGTCCCGTGAACTCCACCCGAAGTCAAAAGTTACGCACGTTGCATGTCACGCGCCGGAACCGCGACGTGCTACAAGGGGAATAAACCATGCAACTAATTACGGGTGCGATCATACCAAAGCACTAATGCACCGGATCCCATCGAACTCCGGGTTAAGCGTGCTTGGGCGAGAGTAGTACTAGGGACGGGTGACCCCCCCCGGGAAGTCCTCGTGTTGCACCCCTTTTTTCGATTCGGCCGCACTCCTTTTGCAATTCGCTCCGCTTCTTTTTTTTATCGCCCTTTCTCTCGTGTTCCTCTTTTTTGCGTGCATCAGATAGAATTGAATTCCGAGCTCCTCGCGTCGCCTCGTCGTGGGCCCGCAAGAGCCCGACTTCGCCGTCTTGCAACCGCTGGGACGCAAAACGGCCCTATTTGGGCCACAAACGGGCCTTTTACGGGCCGAAATCGGACTCCAATGGGCTTCGCCTATTGCCCACGCCGCTGGCGGTGCCACGAAGCCTCGCGCGGATATGCCGCGGGTCCCGTGAACTCCACCCGAAGTCAAAAGTTACGCACGCTGCATGTCACGCGCCGGAAACCGCGACGTGCTACAAGCGGAATAAACCATGCAACTAATTACGGGTGCGATCATACCAAAGACTAATGCACCGGATCCCATCGAACTCCGGGTTAAGCGTGCTTGGGCGAGAGTAGTACTGGGGACGGGTGACCCCCCCCCGGGAAGTCCTCGTGCCGCACCCCTTTTTTTTCGATTCTGGCCGCACTCCTTTTGCAATTCGCTCCGCTTCTTTTTTATTGCCCTTTCTCTCGTGTTCCTCTTTTTGCGTGCATCAGATAGAATTGAATTCCGAGCTCCTCGCGTCGTCCTCGCTCGTGGGGCCCGCAAGAGCCCGACTTCGCCGTCTTGCAACCGCTGGGACGCAAACGGCCCTATTGGGCCACAAACGGGCCTTTTACGGGCCGAAATCGGACTCCAATGGGCTTCGCCTATTGCCCACGCCGCGGGCGCGTGCCACGAAGCCGCGCGGATATGCCGCGGGTCCCGTGAACTCCACCCGAAGTCAAAAGTTACGCACGCTGCGTGTCACGCGCCGGAAACCGCGACGTGCTACAAGGGAATAAACCATGCAACTAATTACGGGTGCGATCATACCAAAGCACTAATGCACCGGATCCCATCGAACTCCGGGTTAAGCGTGCTTGGGCGAGAGTAGTACTGGGACGGGTGACCCCCCCGGGAAGTCCTCGTGCTGCACCCCCTTTTTCGATTCGGCCGCACTCCTTTTGCAATTCGCTCCGCTTCTTTTTTATTGCCCTTTCTCTCGTGTTCCTCTTTTTTGCGTGCATCAGATAGAATTGAATTCGAGCTCCTCGCGTCGCCTCGCTCGTGGGGCCCGCAAGAGCCCGACTTCGCCGTCTTGCAACCGCTGGGACGCAAACGGCCCTATTGGGCCACAAACGGGCCTTTTGCGGGCCGAAATCGGACTCCAACGGGCTTCGCCTATTGCCCACGCCGCTGGCGGGCGCCACGAGCCGTGCGTGGATATGCCGCGGGTCCCGTGAACTCCACCCGAGCCAAAAGTTACGCACGTTGCATGTCACGCGCCGGAAACCGCGACGTGCTACAAGCGGAATAAACCATGCAACTAATTACGGGTGCGATCATACCAAAGCACTAATGCACCGGATCCCATCGAACTCCGGGTTAAGCGTGCTTGGGCGAGAGTAGTACTGGGACGGGTGACCCCCCCCGGGAAGTCCTCGTGTTGCACCCCTTTTTCGATTCGGCCGCACTCCTTTTGCAATTCGCTCCGCTTCTTTTTTATTGCCCTTTCTCTCGTGTTCCTCTTTTTGCGTGCATCAGATAGAATTGAATTCCGAGCTCCTCGCGTCGTCCTCGCTCGTGGGCCCGCAAGAGCCCGACTTCGCCGTCTTGCAACCGCTGGGACGCAAAACGGCCCTATTGGGCCACAAACGGGCCTTTTGCGGGCCGAAATCGGACTCCAATGGGCTTCGCCTATTGCCCACGCCGCGGGCGGTGCCACGAGCCTCGCGCGGATATGCCGTGGGTCCCGTGAACTCCACCCGAAGCCAAAAGTTACGCACGTTGCATGTCACGCGCCGGAAACCGCGACGTGCTACAAGGGGAATAAACCATGCAACTAATTACGGGTGCGATCATACCAAAGCACTAATGCACCGGATCCCATCGAACTCCGGGTTAAGCGTGCTTGGGCGAGAGTAGTACTGGGACGGGTGACCCCCCCCGGGAAGTCCTCGTGTTGCACCCCTTTTTTTTCGATTCGGCCGCACTCCTTTTGCAATTCGCTCCGCTTCTTTTTTATTGCCCTTTCTCTCGTGTTCCTCTTTTTTGCGTGCATCAGATAGAATTGAATTCCGAGCTCCTCGCGTCGCCTCGTCGGGGCCCGCAAGAGCCCGACTTCGCCGTCTTGCAACCGCTGGGACGCAAAACGGCCCTATTGGGCCACAAACGGGCCTT
The DNA here is from genome assembly GCA_028984105.1 of Lavandula angustifolia. NCBI lineage: Eukaryota > Viridiplantae > Streptophyta > Magnoliopsida > Lamiales > Lamiaceae > Lavandula > Lavandula angustifolia. The sequence goes on from CM054820.1 coordinate 24,228,265, forward strand.
TTACGGGCCGAAATCGGACTCCAATGGGCTTCGCCTATTGCCCACGCCTGCTGGCGGTGCCACCGAAGCCTCGCGTGGATATGCCGCGGGTCCCGTGAACTCCACCCGAAGTCAAAAAGTTACGCACGTTGCATGTCACGCGCCGGAACCGCGACGTGCTACAAGCGGAATAAACCATGCAACTAATTACGGGTGCGATCATACCAAAGACTAATGCACCGGATCCCATCGAACTCCGGGTTAAGCGTGCTTGGGCGAGAGTAGTACTAGGACGGGTGACCCCCCCCGGGAAGTCCTCGTGTTCGCACCCCTTTTTTCGATTCGGCCGCACTCCTTTTGCAATTCGCTCCGCTTCTTTTTTATTGCCCTTTCTCTCGTGTTCCTCTTTTTGCGTGCATCAGATAGAATTGAATTCCGAGCTCCTCGCGTCGTCCTCGCTCGCTGGGCCCGCAAGAGCCCGACTTCGCCGTCTTGCAACCGCTGGGACGCAAACGGCCCTATTGGGCCACAAACGGGCCTTTTGCGGGCCGAAATCGGACTCCAATGGGCTTCGCCTATTGCCCACGCCGCTGGCGGTGCCACGAAGCTCCCGCGTGGATATGCCGTGGGGTCCCGTAACTCCACCCGAAGTCAAAAAGTTACGCACGTTGCATGTCACGCGCCGGAAACCGCGACGTGCTACAAGGGAATAAACCATGCAACTAATTACGGGTGCGATCATACCAAAGCACTAATGCACCGGATCCCATCGAACTCCGGGTTAAGCGTGCTTGGGCGAGAGTAGTACTAGGGACGGGTGACCCCCCCGGGAAGTCCTCGTGTTGCACCCCTTTTTTCGATTCGGCCGCACTCCTTTTGCAATTCGCTCCGCTTCTTTTTTTTATTGCCCTTTCTCTCGTGTTCCTCTTTTTGCGTGCATCAGATAGAATTGAATTCCGAGCTCCTCGCGTCGTCCTCGTTCGGGGCCCGCAAGAGCCCGACTTCGCCGTCTTGCAACCGCTGGGACGCAAAACGGCCCTATTGGGCCACAAACGGGCCTTTTACGGGCCGAAATCGGACTCCAATGGGCTTTGCCTATTGCCCACGCCGCTGGCGGTGCCACGAAGCCGCGCGGATATGCCGCGGGTCCCGTGAACTCCACCCGAAGTCAAAAGTTACGCACGTTGCATGTCACGCGCCGGAACCGCGACGTGCTACAAGCGGAATAAACCATGCAACTAATTACGGGTGCGATCATACCAAAGCACTAATGCACCGGATCCCATCGAACTCCGGGTTAAGCGTGCTTGGGCGAGAGTAGTACTAGGGACGGGTGACCCCCCCGGGAAGTCCTCGTGTTGCACCCCTTTTTTCGATTCGGCCGCACTCCTTTTGCAATTCGCTCCGCTTCTTTTTTTATTGCCCTTTCTCTCGTGTTCCTCTTTTTTGCGTGCATCAGATAGAATTGAATTCCGAGCTCCTCGCGTCGCCCTCGCCGTGGGGCCCGCAAGAGCCCGACTTCGCCGTCTTGCAACCGCTGGGACGCAAAACGGCCCTATTTGGGCCACAAACGGGCCTTTTACGGGCCGAAATCGGACTCCAATGGGCTTCGCCTATTGCCCACGCCGCCGGCGGTGCCACGAAGCCTTCGCGTGGATATGCCGCGGGTCCCGTGAACTCCACCCGAAGCCAAAAGTTACGCACGCTGCATGTCACGCGCCGGAAACCGCGACGTGCTACAAGCGGAATAAACCATGCAACTAATTACGGGTGCGATCATACCAAAGCACTAATGCACCGGATCCCATCGAACTCCGGGTTAAGCGTGCTTGGGCGAGAGTAGTACTAGGACGGGTGACCCCCCCCGGGAAGTCCTCGTGTTGCACCCCTTTTTTTCGATTCGGCCGCACTCCTTTTGCAATTCGCTCCGCTTCTTTTTTTATCGCCCTTTCTCTCGTGTTCCTCTTTTTGCGTGCATCAGATAGAATTGAATTCCGAGCTCCTCGCGATCGCCTCGTTCGCGGGGCCCGCAAGAGCCCGACTTCGCCGTCTTGCAACCGCTGGGACGCAAAACGGCCCTATTGGGCCACAAACGGGCCTTTTACGGGCCGAAATCGGACTCCAATGGGCTTCGCCTATTGCCCACGCCGTCGGCGGTGCCACGAAGCCTCGCGTGGATATGCCGCGGGTCCCGTGAACTCCACCCGAGTCAAAAGTTACGCACGCTGCATGTCACGCGCCGGAAACCGCGACGTGCTACAAGCGGAATAAACCATGCAACTAATTACGGGTGCGATCATACCAAAGACTAATGCACCGGATCCCATCGAACTCCGGGTTAAGCGTGCTTGGGCGAGAGTAGTACTAGGACGGGTGACCCCCGGGAAGTCCTCGTGTTGCACCCCTTTTTTCGATTCGGCCGCACTCCTTTTGCAATTCGCTCCGCTTCTTTTTTTTATTGCCCTTTCTCTCGTGTTCCTCTTTTTGCGTGCATCAGATAGAATTGAATTCCGAGCTCCTCGCGTCGTCCTCGTTGGGGCCCGCAAGAGCCCGACTTCGCCGTCTTGCAACCGCTGGGACGCAAAACGGCCCTATTGGGCCACAAACGGGCCTTTTGCGGGCCGAAATCGGACTCCAACGGGCTTCGCCTATTGCCCACGCCGTCGCGGGCGGTGCCACGAAGCCTTCGCGCGGATATGCCGCGGGTCCCGTGAACTCCACCCGAGCCAAAAGTTACGCACGCTGCATGTCACGCGCCGGAAACCGCGACGTGCTACAAGCGGAATAAACCATGCAACTAATTACGGGTGCGATCATACCAAAGACTAATGCACCGGATCCCATCGTAACTCCGGGTTAAGCGTGCTTGGGCGAGAGTAGTACTGGGACGGGTGACCCCCCCCCCGGGAAGTCCTCGTGTTGCACCCCCTTTTTTCGATTCGGCCGCACTCCTTTTGCAATTCGCTCCGCTTCTTTTTTATTGCCCTTTCTCTCGTGTTCCTCTTTTTGCGTGCATCAGATAGAATTGAATTCCGAGCTCCTCGCGTCGTCCTCGTCGTGGGGCCCGCAAGAGCCCGACTTCGCCGTCTTGCAACCGCTGGGACGCAAAACGGCCCTATTGGGCCACAAACGGGCCTTTTACGGGCCGAAATCGGACTCCAATGGGCTTCGCCTATTGCCCACGCCGCTGCGGCGGTGCCACGAAGCCTTCGCGCGGATATGCCGCGGGTCCCGTGAACTCCACCCGAAGTCAAAAAGTTACGCACGTCGCATGTCACGCGCCGGAACCGCGACGTGCTACAAGCGGAATAAACCATGCAACTAATTACGGGTGCGATCATACCAAAG